>JBBCBC010000009.1:27554952-27730133 GCA_037126765.1 Stenogyne calaminthoides | reverse complement strand
CTAACTCAATGGACCATTTAACAATCTTCCTATCAGAAACTGGTTTGCAAAACCCAACCAAAGGGTATTTGTTAGACTTCTATTCGTGATCGAAAAAATACCGTCAAGCTTCAGACGCCTATAATCAAGGCATAGACGGCTTCTCGAAGCGGGCGGGTATTTGAGCTGCATCATTCAAAGTATGGTCGATGAAGTATATGTCAGGCGGTATCACCTTCGCTTCTTACTCCAACACCGGGCGGCCGAGCTGATTCCAGGCCACGAGGTACGTAAATAACTTCTGGATCGGGTATGGTTTTTGCCAAGACCGGGGCTCAGAGGTACACTTTGAGCTTCAAATGCGTAAAGGCATTGCGGGTCCATGAGAACTTTTTTTCATAGCTTCAAAAAAAGGCTTGCACTTATCCCCCATTCCGGATATGAATCACATTTGAGCCGTGAGACAACCCCAATCTTTTTGGACTTCTTTCACGCTAAGCGAGGTGGTTTCATGTCCATGATGGCTTTGATCTTTATAGAGTTAGCTTTGATACCCCACGATCGATGATATGGCCCAGAACTTTCGAACCAACCCGAAACTGCATTTCTTGGGATTCAGGCGCATGTTGTATTTTCTCAAGATGTCAAAGGTCCGGGCGAGGTGGCACAGATGGTCCTCCTTCTTCTCACTTTTCACCACAATGTCGCCGATGTATACCTCCATGGTCTTTCCAATCTGCCCCTCAAGTTCTTCGCACCAAATGGCATCCTCTTCCAACAATACATTTTTTCTCTGCGGAAAAAGATGTGTGTTGCGATCATTTTGTCCATGGCGATATGGTGATACTCGCGGACGCATCCATGAACGCCATCATCTCGTGCCCGGTGGTGCTATCTACGAGGTGATCGGCGCGGCATTGAAAGTAATCCTTTTCGGCAGCCTCATTGAGGTCGGTGAGGTTGATGCATAGTCGCCAAGAGTTGTTTGCCTTTTTACTAGCCTTTGCATTGGCACCCATCTGCGGCGGTCTCGCTTTTGCTCGATCAACTTGTTATCTAGCGGTTTTTACTTCCCTCGGCAGTACTGCGTACTTTTTTCTCGACCTAACTTCCTTCTTTTCTGGGACACCCGCCTTCTTCAGCTTGATCGATGTTGGCTTTGTGGCATGCGACCTGGTCGAATGTTTAATTATAACTCTCATGACCATGAATACGGCTGGATTCTTGAGGAAATCTATCGCTTGTTCTCGCGCGAGTCATCGAATTCGTGGTTCGATGGTCACACTTAGTTCTTCGCCGATCAAGGTCGATCGGGATTGTTTTGAGCTCTTCGACGGTGTTGCTCGTTCAGTCACTTCCCCGCGTCTAGGATCGAGGTTGAATTCTCACCGTCGAGTCGACCTCCGTTGGTTCAAACCTGCGCGAGGTTCCAACTGCAAAATCTCGTGAGGCTTCTCTCTAAATTGTGATGTCAACTTCCATAGGTGTTACATTTGCTTCTACTACACTATCTATCTTTATTTCATTACTTTTTTCTTTCAGAGGTGGAGTTTGCCTGCATAACTTAGCCCCACCTCGGATTTTCTACCAAAAATAAAAAAGTAGAATTTAAATCGACACAAGTGTAAGTTAAACATTTTCTTGCAAATCGGTCACCCTTGATGGTGCCAATCTTCCCACAGTCCGGAAACTTAATACAATAAAAGTAGGACGAGGAGGCCCAGCCCTAACTCATGTTCGAAGGCTCTTAGAAAAAGTATTGCAATTTGATGGAGCATCGATGATTACAAAGTCCACCGCCCTCGTTGCCCCCTGTCGATGTCCAAGGTTGATGTGATCTCGGCTGATAAAGCGGATCATCCCATAGGGCCTCAACAAAGTTGATTCCTCGAAACCCCGAATCCCGGCCTCCTGAAGGCTCGGCGTGGGAGGAAATCGCCGAAAGGTGTCCAGTAGTTTTGAAAGGATGTTGCAGAAAGCCCCATTATCGATCATGATCACGATGAACTAGAGTCCCCATTATTCTCGCCAAGATCACGAGTGGGTCCCAGCTTGGAAACACCACCCCATCTTTGTCCTCCCGGTGGCGAAAATTGCCGGTGTTGATTGGGAAGGCAACTCGGCCTATTGTCGAGCTCGTGTCTCGGTTATCGGCGGAGGTCGATAATGGGAGCAATCCCCCAAGGGTCCCCCGGTAGGGGCAAATCATATGGATGACCTGTTCTCCGCTCCCTGCTGATCTACAGATCTTGCTTTCCTTGGTCGAGTTGGTTTCCTGGCGGTGGCGGTCAGCCGGTTTTGTTCTTCCTTTGGCTTGACGAATTTCTAACTTCCCTTCCTCGTATAATCTCCAAAGCTCCCTTGCGGGTCGCGACAATGTTCGTGTCATATCCAATGGAGTTGTGGGTAATCGCAAAAATTTTTCTCGGGTTGAGTCCGGAAGGGTCCTCGGTACATCTCTTTGGGTGGTGGGATATGCTACTTGCCTCGATCGCTGGAACACCCGAAATGCGTTCATGGTTAGTTTTTTTCGGAGTCTCACCTCCGAAGGTTATCAATTGGCTTGAAAGTTCGGTCGGTGGCTCATGGACCCGGCCTCTGTAAGGCTTCTCGGGTTTTGGGTCGCTTGACTTTGACCTTCACCCTCGCTTGGTCGCTTGCCCAATCTTGATGCGATATCTAAGCATTGGTGATCATAACCCCTCGCCTGTATCGGAATCGACGTAGCTTCGATGGATAATCCTTGTTCATCATTTTCGAGTTTCGTTCCCCTTTTTCAACCCATGCACTATTCCCCAACACCTTGGCCGTCGCCCAAATTCGCCTTCCATAATGAGCTGGTCTATTCGATCAATATATGCCGGTCCGGCTCCTCTCCGAATCGATAGATGTTTGCCAAACGCCGCTTTGTTCCTTGTCGGTCACGTGGGCAAAGTGAGGAGGAACAATTGAGCCATCTGGTGGAAAGACTACATATGGACGTTGGGGGTAAGGAGTTGAACCATTGGTAAGCTTGATCGCTTAGAGCGAAGCGGAAAAAGGCGGTATTGAATTGGCATCGATCCGGCGCCCATGGAGTTCATGTAGGATGTGTATTTGCTCGCGTGATTTATCGAATTACGATCTTTCTTAGTTATATTGGGTGATGGAGTTGACATTGATTTTGATTTTGACAGAGCGACATAATGACTGCGGTGATAAATAATGAGATGGGAATCTTTCGTGGTGAGAGGTGCTTCCCCCTTGTTTGCTAATTGTTCTTGAGATCCTTGATATTATGGAGGATGGCGGCCATCTGCGGAGAATCATTCTGTTCTGCAACCTCGCCAAGATGATGGCGGGTGGAGAATTTCTTTCTGTCGGTTAAGGTGGCCGGGGTTCGATGACGTCTGCAGGGTGAAGGGGTTCTTTCGAGCCGATCTTTCGCCGACACTCGTTGTCTGGGTTCGCCTTGGTCCACCGACCCTGAAAATGATCTCTCTGGCTCGGCCTGTTCGCTCTGGGATGGGTAGGTTGGTCTCGTGGAGGTCACTTGACCTCGGAGTGGGCCGTCATTGAAACCCTCGAGAACGAGCGCGTGGATGGGATTGACCCTTCGTTAGGGTTACGTCGATAGATTAGAGTATGTTGGGTTTCGCGGGAGTTGACCTCTTGGCTTCCCTCGCGGCGAGATCCCTCATGGCGAGGTTCCCTGCAGTCAGATTTCTCTTGGCGAGGCTCCTCGAGGCGGGATTCCTCGCGCCTTTGGCCCTTGCCCTTGCTTTGGGCCCTCCAGTTATTATGGCGTGGTCGCCATCTGGGATCTGCTTGATTTTGCCTTGCGTAACTCATGATAACTTCATCGATTTCTTTTGAGTGCGGATCTATTCGAGCTTTTGAGCAACCGGTGGTGTGTCCTCGGCCTTGTAGTTGCTAACGGCCAAGACGCTAGCCCTCGCTCAATGAGCGACATGAAACCTAAAAGGCTTTCCTCTTGGTGATGAGAGTTGCTTGAGACATGGTTGAGTGATTTTTGAGATTTGGGTGTATGAGATGAGTTTGTATCAAGATTAAGTGAGAATACTCCAATGAGAAAACACTAAGAATTTAGCTCTATATTTCTTAAAGAGTACCCTCCTTCTAAATACCAATTGTTGTGTACTAAAATATGAGGATTATGGATTAAGATGTGGCTTGATGATCTTAGTGACACAAATAATAAATGTGTAAAGTGGATGATATTTATATTATATGATTGCTTGAGCGAGTAAGAGTTTGAGCAATAAGTTTGCAAGAGGTTTGGTAAGGTATTTTTTTCCCCTCTTTCTTGGTCATAAATGACCCCTATTTATAAGGTTTGGGAGAGTGAAGCTCACTCTCCCGATTTACATGGACAAGTAGCCGGAAATAACTCTGCAAAACATTAAATGCTACATGATTGATGTGACCTAGGTCGGAGGTCGCTGGGAGGTCGCTCGAGGGATCAAGAGCTCGCGCTCCTCGTTGGGACGTCGCCCGAGGCAAATCCGGATTTGCAGGGATTTAACCATCTATCTACTCATAGCTACTCATCATTAGCGTCATTTACTGACACATCTCTGATTGAGGCCATTCTTAGGTAAGGCTCCTGGTGTCGCCCATCACACGGTCCCATCCCCATTAATGTCTGCCGTTTTTGTGTCGGTGTGGCGATCCGTCTGGTGAGGCGCGTCGAATTCGATACCGGTGCTTGGCATGTCTTCGTTTCCATCCTTTCTCATGAGGTGTTATACTTTATGCAAAATGTAGTCCTGTCCTCCTCTCTTTTCTTTCCAGGTCGGGTCCGACCTCGCGCTATATGCCCACAAAAAAACAACTAATAATACTTACCAACTAAATATTTTTTAGTAAAATAATTAATAATATTTAAACATGCACTTGAATTGCATAACCAGTGGCAGATCTAGAATTTCAACTTTGGGGGGCGGGAGTATACTAAACTCGTGTTTTGAGTCTAACTAATATGTATCAACACTAAAAAAAAATCTAGGGGCATAACACGATTGATGTATAAAAATAATTCTCTACACAAGAGTAAAATATTTGAGTGCACCAGTTAAATTTTATACAATACTTGATTTGTTGTGAGGATGAAAACGAGTAGTGTTTGATTCTTGCTGGAATAACTTTATTTCATTCCTCTAATTTACACCAAACACACAACTTTTTTTCAATTTTTTTCTCAACCTTACAACTTACAACTAAGCATCAACCATCATTTCACATGCTTTATTAATGCATCTGTCATGTGTGTCGTAGGAGACATACTTCTGAGTTTTTTTTTCCCTAACCATTTTTGCTTTTCCCTCAATTTTTTTTTTCCAACTAGCGTCTACATTATTGAGATTTCAATAAATAAATGAACTTATTTTATTAACAACAGCATATCTAAGTACTCTAGGAAGGCATTCCTACTTTACTGAAATGGTAGTCTGTGTTGAGCTACTCCACATTTTAAGACCCCTACCTAAAGGCCAATAAATTATTGTACCTAATAGCAGATACAGTATTCCAAAAAAAATATTATATGCGACAGTTGTGGACTTCTATAATAATCTATTTTAGTTTCTATATTGACTTTTTTATTTTTTAAAGGAGAGAAACTCTCTTCAACTACTAAACTCAAATTTAATCTGCATTTGCATATTCACTTACAGTATTCTTAATTTTATCCTTTTTATTCTATTTTAACAAAATTTCTTCAAATTTAGATATATAATTTCATATTTACATTTAAATCAACAAAATTAAACATAATAAAAATTATTTTTTTAGCATTTAGATCAAATTGATTTGTGTTGGTCCCGGTGCAAACGAGTCTTACACATGTATGGGGGGGGGAATACACGTGTTCAGTGTTTTTTAAAAAAATTTCTTCTTGAGGTCACTTTTGGGTCAAATAATCTCAAGATTAGGTTCTCGAGAAGCATTGACGCCTCCGAGTCAAAGTCTCATGAGATGTGATCCCGAAATAGCTTTCGTATACCTCAAATAATCTCAACCCGAGTCCAGTGTCGAGATCCTGAGTTGCTTGGATCAGATAACTAACTTACTGAATCCTCAAATGAGAGTTCAATTTGGTAACTATCTGTTCTAGCTACTCAGTCGTGCGGAATGGTTGGCCCTTAGTTTATACTCGTTTTAAGCTTTGTAGAAAATCTTCCCTGTATGAAATAGTGATTAAGCTGTGATTCACTTATGCAACTTCAAAGGATTGATTCCAACCCGAATATCGCTGAAAAGTATGCTTTCAAAATCAAGTCAATGCAAATGGGGCTAAGCACAAATAAGGAAAGCAATAAAGAACACAAAGAATTATAATGGTTCGTAGACTCAAGCTCCTACATCCACTCTCTCTCGATCCTCGAGAGAAATTCACTATCAACTTCTCGAGCTTCGACTACCTCAGTAGTTTACTTACTCAACTCGCCCTGAAGTTTTCTCGACTACTCCACGAGTTTACTTACTCAACCCGACCTTGAGCTTTTCGACTACCTCCAGTAGTTTACTTACTCAAACACAAACAAGCTTTCGACTACCCGTAGCTTACTAACTTCTCCTCTAGAGTTTTCCGACTACTCCGCGTAGTTTACTAACTCTTTACAACTCTTCTCACCAACAAACACACTCCAACTACCTTCTCAAGGGTTTGGGGTTTCTCGGTTGGTTTCAACTAGGATGAGATATCATTTACAATGAAGCACAATGCAAAGGGTTAGGATATCTCGACTAAGCTTTGATAATTCTTATCAAGCTAGGCTTAGTATAGTGAGCTCTCTTCAATGTAGAAGCACTTGGGAAATTCTAAGTTTTTGAGTGCTTTAACTTTTGCAAGAATAAGTTTGAGCTCTTGAGTTATGTATAAATTTCCCATAACCTTACAATGTAGGTCACCAGTATTTATAGGCATGCACCAAGGTCACTTTTTGAAAACTATCCGATTGGAGAGATAAACGTGAGTTCCTCTTATGGTGTGTGAGAAACGGCTATATTTAGGGTTTGAAACTCCCTAACACTTTTTAGGCAATAGCCTTTCATGTAGCGGTCTTCACTTTTTGCGATGCGGAACTTTTGTACATCGACATCTTTTTTCACTACTTGTCACTTTGTCGATGTTAGTATGGTACAAATGTCGTCTTCCTCTTTTTGACTTTTGTCTCCAGTAAAGGTAGACACCTTCAACGGCTCTTTTTGGTTACAAACTCGAGTTTGATATAACCTTAACAACACTTCCGACTTAGTTTCTTTTATGCGCATTTTTGAATGTCTTGGCAATATCTAACTTTCTAAGGAATCGCGATCTTCTCGGTATTGCATCCTTCGATAGATATATTTAGTGCCTCGGAACATTCGGGTTCATCTTGACATTCAAGCATTCTTGAAGTCTTGATGAATTATTGTGCCTTCATATTCTTGATCTTGATCTTCGCCTTTAGTATTTCTTGAGTCTTTCGTCTTGAGTCTTCGTGGTCTTACGAGTTTTTCGAGTCTCTTGGATCGACATTGAATCTTCGTCTTTAGTCTTGATTCCTCGGATCCTATTGAGTCTTGATATCTCGGTTTCTGCTTCGAGTCTTGAACCTATCCCGAACTATATCTGCCGACTATACATTTTGCGAGATAACATCCCGAATACTCTAAAAACGAATCGACTTAACTATCAAGATCATTACGAACATGTCATACTTTCGGGGTTTTGGGATCAAATCAAAATCATATATCTTTTATTAAATTCATCTCCCAACAATTTCCCCTTTTTGATGATGCCAAAACCTATCTTGTTACAAACATATAACCTATACTCAGGTTTCAGTTTATCCTATTACAAGATTGGTTGTCTCCCAACAATTTCTTAAATCAGAGAAACTCTTAACAATTTAAATCATTCAGCAATTTCTTCAGTAATGAATCTCTTTAAGTAGTTCATTACTAAATACTTAAACAATTTCCCCATATTTAGACAATTTCTCCCTTATCAACATACAATCAGTTCAGAGACATTCATTCAGCATATCAAAATAAAAGACATGTAAATAAGATAATGAGATATTATCTTTTGAGCATAATGATAAATCTTCATTGATGATTGGTATCCCATTACAGATTACAATGAGTTTATCAACAAAATCAAAAAGACAAAAATTTAAAGATTACAAAATCTTCTGAGTCTTCAGTCTTCAGATTTGGCTCTTCAGTCTTTTGCTCTTCAGTTTGCTTCATTCTCAACTTCATCAATGAAAGCACCTCCAGTAGAACATTCCTAAAAATCTCTTCTTGACTCATTTCTTTCCTTGATGATGTCCGGATTTGTTTCTGTTAAACCCAAATCGACCAAAGATTGAGCAATTTCTTGAGTAATGGCCTTCTTCATTCACCAAGCCATTACCAAGTCTTGGAGGAGGATAGGAATATGGACCCGGGGCCTACTATCTCGTACCTCTCCTTCATCCATAAGGTTAATCCAAACAATAGATACTTTGGATAGAAGGTTAGGAGATATTCAATGAATGCTTCATTCGATCCCCAGCTTTCCCTCTCCATTTCCACGAGAACATCATAATTGAACGGAAGGTTCTCTTGACTTCTTCCCACATATTGTTGAGTTTGATAGGCATCCATTTATCAACGTGGGGCCACTTTAGTGCTTTTGATGTTCCTTTCCTCTTGCTCGCAAACTTCACGAATTCACTCCTTCGCTTCGCTCTTCGTCTATCTTCTTTCCGATCCAGACGCGCTCCGAGAGACCAAGCGGCGGAACTTTTATCTTGTTCTATTTGGAGTGTCTTGAGCATCTCTCGTGTTGAAGACTTTCTTACGAGGTTGAGACTCGATTCTTCCGTTCTTCATCATCGAATCGAACTTTCTCTCGATTGGCTTAAAGCCCGCATGCGTTTGCTTAGAGGTTGAACAATGCCCAAGGCTTTTTCTCTTCATAACGATTCAATTCAAAGCCTGGCTTTGTTCTAACCTTTGCTCTAGCTTTTCGGTTTCTCTCTTGCAACATCAAGCATGGTTTGCTTTCGAAACTCAAGTGTAGATAGGCTTTTTCTACGGCGAACTTCAACTTCTCGATTGGCCGACTTCTCTTAAGGCTTTGGCTAGATTATACATTTCAGCATCTTTATGAGCCTTCTTTTCCAAAGTACGTACCATGAACTTTCTGAGGTCTTCACCTTCCTTTTCCCCCTTCTTGGCACCTTAATTTGGAAGAAGTTTGGAGAGTGTTGTGTCCATGTGATATTGCTCTTTACTCACACAGTGAACTTCTCCTTATCCGGATCTTGTTAAATCTTCCACCTCCTTAGATGGTTCTTGGCCACGAAAATTCTTCAGATAAGTGGGCAAACTGGCCAGAGAGTGCTTCTTTAAACATCTCTGTCATCTTGGTCATGAGCATTGAGCTCATTTCCTCAACAACAGATTTTATCATTACTTCATTCCTCTCTGCCAACTTCACCTCTAAAAATGCAGTTGACTCCTGGTGCTTCTGATTCATTTCAAAGATCGAAGCTCAACCTTTGACTCCCCAAATTTTTCATTCAACTTTTCTTCCATGGAGGTCATCCGAGAGGTCAGTGTTTTTGGATTAGCACCACTCAAGAGTGACTAAGACTTTCCATCTGTTGAGCTTGATTGGCCAATGTTTCTTCCATCTGAGCAATCTTGATCATCATTGGCTCAACCTTCTCAAGTTTCTCCATCAAGGGAGTGAGATCAATCTCAGAACCTTCGCACCTTTCAGGTTTTTTTGATCATCCTGAGCTTGAGCTTCATTCTGAGCTCCAGTCTCCAACTGAGCCTCAGTCTGTTTATCAGACAATTCAGAATTAAAGATAGACCTTTCAGTAACTTTGGCATAATTGTTAATAGTGCGAAAGGTACTGAAGAGTGCTAGCTTCACCGAGGTTGACCAATTTCAGTTGATCGATGAAAGTCTCCTTTTCCATTTGAGACTGATCCTCAACATCTCCCTGTTGGTCCCCATCTCCATCTTGAGATTTGTCTCCGCTGCTTGGGGCACCAACTTCAATAGCTTTTTTTCAAACTAACTTCCTCTGAACCAGCCTCATCAAAATCGGAGTTTTTCATCCTTTAGCTTTGTCCTTCCAACCCCGAGAAGTCCGTCGAAAGGCCGTCTCCTCATTCCACCGGTCTTCCCTCTCTGCGGCAATATCAAGCATCTCGGGAAGAGTCCGATTGAGGATGAACACGATATCCTTAATCAAGAAAACATCTTGCGAATCGGGGTATGAAAGCTGAGCTCGAAGTAGCGGTCAAGAATGAACCGTTCCCCTTGCTCCTCCACTCGCCTTCTTGAAATTCTTCATTCCATCTCGGGCTCTCGGTTCATTGAAGCTTCTGGCGAGGATCAAGAAGAGAGATCACTCGAGAGCTCATCAAGAATATTACGCTCTGAGTCTCGGCCCGAAAAACCTCTGAAGGTTGTCTTGTCGAGTCCTCGATTTGATCCGAGTGGGTTACGGGTCCCGAAATACCTTCCTCCGGATCGATTCTCGAGTTAGCTCTTCTAATGTGCGAGTGAGAGACTTTTTCGATAAAGGAATCTCTGAGGCTGAGTTCCTTTTGAAAATTTCTGAAAATTTTTGTCCGAACTTAGAGATGTCTCAAGCACCTCGAGAAGACTTTCTTCGATCTGGTCTTGTGCCTTTGAGATAACTGAGCGAGAACTTGCAATGGCGAACTCGAGCGGTTGGCCCTCGGGTTGAATCTCCTCCGTAATCCTTGCCATCTTCATCGGTGAGAACCACCAATCTTTTTTCTTTTTGGGGCAAGTTTCTACCTTCCATTATTTTTGCACCTTGCTCCATCTTTGCCTCCAACAAAACCTTCCCTGGTTTTATTGAGTCTCCTTTTCACCAAGAATCGGTGATTCTACCTTTCTTTTCTCTCTTCCCCTGATGGCTCGCTTTTTGCAAAGAATGGGCTTAAAGAGAATTTTTGGACTTAGGGAATGGGGTCGAATTGGCAAAGATATCCTCCTCCTCTCTCGCACATCTCCAAAATATAAGCAATTTTGGTGGCATGGTGGATCTTGCCTTTTATTGAGATCGCCCCATCAACCTTCTTCAAAACTTTGGTTCGCTCACACTCACCGTCCAATCAAGAATTTCAGCCAGGTTGAAGTCGATGGTGGGTGAGGCCTCGATTGCCGCCATCAATCTGAGCTTGGGTACCGATTCGCTCAAAACCCCCATGAAGACACATGATGCTCTTGCTCACAATATCCATCAACACACGATATTGTGGCTTTAAGTACTTCTTATGCAATGTCGCCTCAAATTTAACAGATTTTCAAAGAATCCTATCTAAGTACTCCTCTCTCCCCGACATATACATAGTAGGATCCTCTCCTCTATCAAGAGCTCAAAAACATCATTGATTTTTTGAACTATATACGCATCCTCTCAAAATCGATGTATTTGGACGACTGCTCTAAATGTGATACAGTAATCTTAGAATGCATACAACCCTCTTCATCTAACTTCAAGTTATAGATGAATTCGATTACCTCTTTCACAAACTCCTGGTCTGGTCGGCTTGCGACTAGTTGGGTGAGTTTAGCCAGTCGAATCATATGCAGAGCCCCCTCTTCTGGCTTTGAGTTGGTTGTGCTTTCGAGTGAGACAACGAACTCGTACCACGGCTTGTTGGTTTCGGCTAATCTCTCGAACAAGGTTGGAGCCATTTTAGAGATTGATTGAAGAAATGAAGCTTTAGGGTTTGAGAATTTCTAGGCAAAAAGGGATTTTATTTGCAGAGGATTTGGGAACGAAAGGTTTGATAAAATTTTGGCTTGAATGGCTTATTGGGGTTTATATAGCTTCGAGATCGTGGGAATCGCGTTGGTTAGGTGAAAAACAATGGTTGAGATTAATCTCCCATTAATCGGGTATACTGAACCGACGATCTCAAAAGTAAGCCGCCAAAACATCCTCATTGGTCATTAATGTAGCGTAGTATTAAATGACCGCTGACCTTCTTCTAATTTAAAAACGATCCCGCCTAAAAAAAAAACATTCCTCGTGTGTTTTGTATTTATTGCGAATGATTCTTGAATTTTACTTAAGCAATAAATGAGTCGCATGAGTCATTACTTCTTCGGACTAATTTCCTATCTATCGGTCTTTATCGAGTCTCGACCTTGATAAAATGTCGAGATAATAATACTAGTCTTGAATTGGTTCAAGATAATTAAATCTTGACCTTCAAAGAACTGAAGTTCACGAGACTCAATTCAAGATTTCCATTTTATCCTGAGCTTCTCAGAAGAATTCTGAGAAAACTTCATGCATCTGAAAATCTTCAATTTTTCAGATTTTACTCTATACACCTAGTTCTAACATCCCTAATTCAACTAAAAGTTCATGAAATCTTGATTCCGCCAAAGGTTTAGTCAAGATATCACTCTTTTTGCTTATCAAGATGAATTTTCTCCATCCTTATGTCCTTCTTTCTCGACATGATCTCGATGAAGTGATGTGTGATATCCACATGCTTGCATCTGGTGTGCAATACCGGATTTTGTGAAATAGCAATGGAACTATTATTGTCACAAAATATTGGTACTTCATTGGCTACAACTTTATAATCCCTTAATTGTTGTCTGAGCCAAAGAATCGAAAGCACAAAGAGCCTTCCTCAAGCCCTATGTATTCAAATTTTCAGAGTACTTGTTGCTATTGAGGTCCTGTTTTTCAAAACCAAGATATCGACCATTTCCTAGAAATTGACAAGTTCTCAAGTGGACTTCCTCGTCAATCCTCGCAACCTCCATAATCAAGATCTCGAAAGTAACCAAGCTAATTCAAGGTTATCATCACCGGATACCATAATCCTCTATTCATCGTGTACCCTTAAGATACTTGATTCTTTTTGGCGACTTTCCATGTGACTAGTCTTAGGATTAGCTTGGTATCTTGCACATATCCCAACAAAGAAATGTTATATCCGCCTACTTGTCGTGAGATAGAGCAATGATCCAATGATTCATCTATAATCGATTATGACTCACCGATTTGCCTTCGTAATCGATCCATCTTGTAGTTAGTATTCATAAGAATCCTAATCAGATTGCAATCTGTACACCATAATTAGCAATCGATCTCTACGTGTATTTTGTCCGGTTGATGAATATTCCTTCCTTTGATTGTTTCACTTGAAGACCTAGAAAGAAATTCATCTCTCCCATCATTGACATCTCAAACTTGCCTTTCATCGTGTGTTGAAAACTTTTCACACAAATGATGGTTTGAGATCCAAAAAATGATGTCATCAACATATATATAAACTAGTAAGATATCTTCCCATCCTCTATCCCGAATGTAGTTCTATCAATAGTCCTTTGACAAAACCATGGTCAAGAAGAAACCGAGAAAGAGTATCATACCATGCTCCGGTGCTTGCTTGAGACCATACAAAGCTTTTCCGAGCTCAAACTTGGTCATTCTATTTGAAACCGGGAGGTTGTTCCACATAAACCTCTTTCTTTAAGCACACCGCTCTCAGAAATGCACTTTTCACATCCATTTGATAGATCGTGAACTTCATGTGGGCAAGATATGCAAGAAACAATCTGATGGCTTCTAGTCTTGCAACAAAAAAGGTTTCATCATAATCCAAGCCTTCTTCGGGAATAACCTTGTGCAACTAAATTTGCCTTGTTTCTCACAATGTTGTTATTTTCATCTCTTTTTATTCTTGAAAACCCACTTGGTTCCAATGACATTGTGCCTTTCTGGTCTATCTACTAGCTCCCATACTTCATTCCTTGAGAATTGATTCAAATTTCATCTTGCATAGCAAGAATCCAATGAGAATCTTGTAGAGCTTCACCAATCTCAAGAGGGTTCTTTCTCCGATAGGAAGCAGCAAAATAGTGCACTCTCACCATGGAACCTTTCTTGTTTTAACACCTTCGCCAGATCACCCACAATCTGACTTGTAGGATGACTATCTAACCATTTTCTTGATGTTCCCCCTCAAGAATATCCTCAACATTTGAAATGTTAGGTTCGATTAAATCAAGAAACTCAGGAACAACAGAAAAAGGAGAAAGGGAATCATCTTCCTCGTGGAAATTTATTCGAACATTGTCGAGACATTTGTTCCCTTTGGTTGATAGATTCAGAATTTGCCTCAGCTGTGACCACATCTTCATTGGCATCACATACCTGAGTCTGAACTGGTGTCTGTTCAGATTGGTCACCTTTGGAGTGTTGGTTTTCCTGAGTCTCACCATCCTGATTTCCATCCTCAACTTTTTTATTCGAAGTCCGAGTCACCCAATCATAGATAGTGACCGACTTCTTCTTTTCGTGTTCAAATGGATGATTTATCTTTCGCTTTCAGGCTTAATCTGGTGATCCTCTTAGTCAGTTCATCTGCATCATGTTCCTGTTTCTTCTGAACACAAGTAGATTCATCAAAAACAACATGAGGTGTTTCTTCCACAATAAGAGTCCTACAGTTGTAAACTCTGAAAGCTTTACTGACTTCAGAATATCCTAAGAATATTCCTTCATTAGCTTTACTATCAAATGTTTTCAACTAATCTTTACCATTATTGTGTATGAAACACTTGCAACCAAACACACGAAAGAAAGAAACAAGAGGATTCCTTTCATTCCAAAGCTCATAGGGTGTTTTGCCTTGACTCTTGGTCAAGATGGATCTGTTTCGAGAGTAGCATGCAAAGTGTTGATGGCTTGACCCAAAAAAACTTTTAGGAATGTCGAACTTTCAAAGAATCATTGTCCTTGCAGCTTCTTTCAGAGTCCTGTTCCTTCTTTCAGCAACACCATTTTGTTGAGGGGTCCTTGCAGCTGATGTTTCATGTGAAATTCCATTCTCTGCACAATAATCAGATATGATATGATTTATAAATTCAGTTCCTTTGTCAGATCTGATTTTGACCACACTCAGATTTTTCTCAATACTGAGCCTTTTTCAAGAATCTCCGCAATTTTATCTCGAGTCTCTTTTTCTTGAAAAGAATATGACCCAAGTATATCTTGAGTAGTCATCAACTACTACCAATGTGTATTTCCTGCCATTAGTGCTCACAGGTGTTATAGGACCAAAAAGATCCATATGCAGTAACTGAAGTATTCTTTCAGTAGAAACTTCAACTTTGCTTTTAAATGATGATTTTATTTGTTTTCCTTTCTGGCACGCATCACAAATATGTTCCTTACTGAACACTTCATTAGGCAACCCTCTCACAAGAGCTAATCTTGCAAGCTTGTTCAGGGTTTTGAAATTTAGGTGATTCATTCTTTTATGCCATAACCAACTGGTATCTGTGGAACTTTTAAATGTATCTTTAGGAGTTGAACTCCAATCAGCAATATACACATTCCCTTTTCTTGTACCAGTCAGTAATACTTTCTGTGATGTATCATCTTTCACAAAACATAAGTTCTTAGAGAACTCAACATTGAAACCCTTATCACAGAATTGGCTAATTGAAAGCAAGTTATGCTTCAATCCAGATACATATGAAACACCATGGATATGAACTGAGTCAATTTCCAATGTTCCATATCCTTCAGTCTGTCCCTTGGAGTTATCTCCAAAAGTGATATGTGGGCCTCTTTGTTCACCATAGTCACTGAGTATCTTCTTGTATCCTGTCATATGTCTTAAACATCCACTGTCAAGATACCATATATCGAGCTTTTTCATCTCTCGCTCATCATGTGATCTTTAGTCGATTCAAAGGTTCTTGTTTTCCCCCCGAAAAATGATCAATTCTTAGGTACCCAATTTGTGTAGGGTCCTACAAGGTTAGATGTACCTTTCGAATCCAAATCCTCGACAACTCTAATCACTTTAGAGTGGCTAATTTTTCTTCCATAAACATCAACATATACATCCACTACTCTCGGGTGCCTTAGCGATTTTTACAGATATGTGTGCTAGCTTTAGCATGAACATGTGCCTTTGAATTCTTCTTTGGTTCAGCCTTCGCTCATTTGCTTTGGCTTCTTTTTGCCGGCCTAAATCTTTGTTGACTCGGGTTCGGATAACCTTTACCCTTAGGCAAGTGGGGTTTCGGGTTATCAGATTTGAAATCTGGTCTTTTCAAAGATAATCGAGGACTTGGTTTCTTCGAGTTGAGAATGTCTCTGCCGAAAGTGTTTCTCATCCGAGATTCATCCGATGGTTCATTAATGTAGCCTTTCGTGTTGCATTCTTAGCCCGAGGCTTTGAAGTACTTGCTCGAAACTTTCCAATCGATCGCTCGTTTTCTAGCCTTCACCGAGGTTTGGGCTTTCTAACCCGATCATTCAGGTTTTACATTGAGACCATAGGTCCTTTTTTCCTTGTCTACAACCTTGGGCATTACTTGATTTGAAGTGTAGGTGCCATGGGTTTTACAAAGATAGTCTTCTTGCTACTTGATGCAAAGATTTAGATGACCTTGTGAGGTTCCCCTCGAATAAATCCCAATCCAGTTTTTTATAGTCACAGATCTCTGGTAACTCAATTTCATCTATTACATTAGATGCATTATTCAATAGAGTTAACTTCTTTTGTGCACTATCCTCACAATTCTGTAGAGTTTTATGCTTCTCGAGAGGTCATTGAACTTCGATTACGATTAGCTTTTATTTCTTGATGGATTTCTCTAGCTTTTTCGATTAGGGGACATTATCAACTTCTTTCTCTCTCGAGAGTTGTACTTTCGTAACATCCAGCCTCATCAAGAGCTCCCATTAATTGAGAAGTGATTTCAATATTGCTAGAGTCTTTCCATTTTAGATTTTTCAAACTTTCAGTTCCTTTATTCTCGGGCTTTTGAGTTCTATTTAGCAGTCCTTGCAAAAACAAAGATAGTCCTTCATCGATTCTCAAAAGAATCCATCGGTCAAAATGATTGTTTTTTAGTGGAACTTGAAAACTCTTGTGCTAGTGTAGGAGAGCAACAACAGAGAGAAAGAAGAGTTTACCTCCTCAATGCCCATCGACAGATGTCATCACTTTCACTTTGTCGAGAATATCTCCTCTGAAGAGCTAGATCCTCCTCGAGTGTTCTTCTTCCGCAACCATGGCCTTTTTTGCTTGAGACCTTCGGTCTCTTTTTAGCTTGTCTTTCTCTTCTCTCCTTAGCACTCAAATCTGGACAATCATACCGGAAGTGACCTTTCTTCCGCAATTATAGATCTGTTGGTATCATCATCCTCGATCATTTTCTTCCTTGGACTTGAGTCCTTCCTCTTGGATGAAGATCCTTCAAATTTCAGTCCTTCTTCTTCTCGGTTGATCTGTCCTCGTGTTTCTTCGCACTGTGGTTCCCTGTAATAGCTTTTTGTATTTTCCAAATCTACTATTAAGTCTATCAAACCTCCTTTGCCATCGATCTTAGCTTTTCCTCAAGCTCATCCCGATGTTTGGCATGGGGGTTCTCGAACTTCTCTAGTTTTATTGTTTTTATCTTTGGCTTTTAAAGCCACATTTTTACTTGATGAAGAATCATCTTTCTTTGTCGACCTTTTTGGATTTCTTATCAATTACAAATTCATAGGCCTTCAAATTTCGAGAAGACTTGTTGGTAAGACATTGAATTAATATTCTTGGTGTTTTCAATCACCATTTGCATGAATATCTCATTTCTTAGAAAGACCTCTAAGAATTTTCAATGCAACTTCTCTCTGTGGATATTTCTTTCCAAGTGCATTTAGATCATTCATGATGCTTTAGTGAATCGACTTCCAATTTTTCTATTGATTCACCATCATCCATTTCAAAACTATCAAACTTTCCAATTGCCAATTTGAAAGTTTATTTTCTTTTTATATGATTTGTGCCTTGGCACATAACAATAGTGTATCCCAAATCTCTTTAGCAAAGATTATTCGGAGAGAGATCATTCCCATCACACCATCATCAATTGTATTGTATAGTGTGTCTTTTTGCAATGTAGTCTAGATTGAGTAACTTTCTCTCCTCAGAGTTAGTTGGTCATCGACTTAGGAAATTCTCTCTAGGATCAATTCTCTCATCTTCTGCTCCTCCGATTCACCACAAGAAATTGGAATGGTCCTTGAGAGACCACTCTCCACATACGCTCATGTTTGGAATACGATGAGCCTCGCGTTCTCGATCTCCATAGATCATAGTTCTCCACCGAGAACATGGAAAGTTTTTTAAAGACATTTTATCCGGATCTTTTGAAAAGAGAAAAATTTCAAAGAATAAGATCGATTCAGATAGACCACAAGTATTTTTGAAAATAAAACTTTGGTCAACACAAAGAAGTGGGTCAAGTTGAACCACCGCTTCCGATACCACTTGTTGGTCCCGTCCAAAACGAGTCTTACACGTGTATGGGGGGAATACGCGTGTTCAAAGTTTTTAAAACTTTTTTCTTCGAGGTCGGCTTTTGGTCGATAATCTCAAGATTAGGTTCGAGAAGCACAGATCGCTCTCGAGTCAAAGTTCATCGAGATGGTGATCCCGAGTCTTTCGATACCTCGATAATCCCAAAGTCCCGAGTGTCGAGATCCCGACTTGCTTGGATCAGATAACTAACTTATCAATCCTCAAATGAGAGTTCAATTTGGTAACTATCTTGTTCTAGCTAACTTACCGTGCGGAATGGTTGGCCCTTAGTTTATACTCGTTTTTAAGCTTTCATTTAAAACCTTCCTGTATGAAATAGTGATTAAGCTAGATTCACTTATGCAACTTCAAGGGATTGATTCCAACTGAATATCGCTGAAAAGTATGCTTTCAAAATCAAGTCAATGCAATAGCGATTAAGCATGCATAAAAAGCAATAAAGAACACAAAGAATTATAGTGGTTCGGAGACTCAAGCTCCTACATCCACTCTCTATGATCCTCAGAGAAATTCACTATCAACTTCTGAGCTTTCTGACTACCTCGCGTAGTTTACTTACTCAACTCGGCCCTGAGTTTTCTGACTACTCCACGTAGTTTACTTACTCAACCCGACCTTGAGCTTTCAGACGACCTCCGTAGTTTACTTACTCAAACACAAACAAGCTTTCAGACTACCCCTGTAGCTTACTAACTTCTCCTCTAGAGTTTTCTGACTACTCCGCGTAGTTTACTAACTCTTTACAACTCTTCTCACCAACAAACACACTCCAACTACCTTCTCAAGGGTTTGGGGTTTCTCGGTTGGTTTCCAACTAGGATGAGATATCATTTACAATGAAGCACAATGCAAAGGGTTAGGATATCTCGACTAAGCTTTGGATAATTCTTATCAAGCTAGGCTTAGTATAGTGAGCTCTCTTCAATGTAGAAGCACTTGGGAAATTCTAAGTTTTTTGAGTGCTTTAACTTTTACAAGAATAAGTTTGAGCTCTTGAGTTATGATAAAATTTCCGTAACCTTACAATGTAGAGGGTCACCAGTATTTATAGGCATGCACCAAGGTCACTTTTGAAAACTATCCGTTTGAGAGACAGCTTCGTGAGTTCCCTCTTATGGTGTGTGAGAAACGGCTATATTTAGGGTTTGAAACTCCCTAACACTTTTTAGGCAATAACCTTTCATGTAGCCGGTCTTCACTTTTTGCAGTCTGGAACTTTTGTACATCCGACATCTTTTTTCAATTACTTGTCACCGCAAGTATCAAGTATGGTACATGTCGCCTTCCTTTTTTGACTTTTGTCTCCAGTTAAAAGGTAGACACCTTCAACGGCTCTTTTTTGGTTACAAACTCGAGTTTGATATAACCTTAACAACACTTCTGACTTAGTTCCTTTTTCCGCATTTGAATGTCTTGGCAATATCTAACTTTCTAAGAAATCGCGTTCTTCTCAGTATTGCATCCTTCAGATAGATATATTCAGTGTCTCGGAACATTCAAGTTCATATCGAACATTCAAAGATTACATTCTTGAGTCTTGAATTATTCATGCCTTCAAGATATTCTTGAACTTCAATCTTCAATCTTTAGTCTTGCGTCTTCAGAGTCTTCAGGGTCTTCTGAGTCTTCGAGTCTTCTCGAGTCTCATGGACCGATACAATCAATCTTCGCGGCCGAGTCTTGATTCCTCAAGATCCTCTCGAGTCTTGATATCTCGGTTTCTGCAATCGAGTCTTGAAACCTATCCTGAACTATATCTGCTGACTATACATTTTGCAGATAACATCCTGAATACTCTAAAACTGAATCCTGACTCAACTATCAAGATCATTCTGAACATGTCATACTCAGGGGTTTTGGGATCAAATCAAAATCATATATCTTTTATTAAATTCATCTCCCAACAATTTGAAATATCCAAATCCAAGCTAAAAAATATAAATCTCACTAGCGATTCAGCCTCTTCCCTGCCGAATTCGGGTTGATTATGAACTATTTAAGGATCATGTCACATACCATTTTCTTTGTCTCTCTAAGTCTTGTTAACTTTCAATTTCGTTTATCACAACACTTCGCGTCTGTATCGACGCATACCGTATATGTATCGTACAAATTTTTTTAATATTTGAGTATTTATACCGATATTGTACCGAAGATTTCGATATACCAAAATTCGGCATATCAAAAATTTTGGTAAATGAAAAATACTTACCGTTACTGTATCGAAATTTTGATATGTACTGAATTTTCAAATGGTATCGGTCTATAATGTCCCAACACCAAAATTTTGATATACTATTTCATGATGAAACTTCGGTATATCGGTTTTTTTACTGAAATACCGATTTTTGGATATTACTAAAATGGCAAAATTTTTTAATATATATGCATATACCATTAACATACTGAATTTTTATGGTACGATATGAAGTTCACAATAATATCGAAACATTCTAAATATTTTGGTATTTTTAGTTCGATATGTGTGGTATACCGAAATTTTAAGTATTTTACCCACCCCTAATTGTGTCTTGATCATCTCATTCGCGATTCAATTCTTGTTGTCTAGATTCCTGTCAACTTTTGGAGATTCAAGGTGTTGGGAAATTAGGGGTGCCCGGATCTATTCGAGATGAATTTAAATACATATTTAAATTAATTAATTAATTACTAACATGAATTAATCTTAAACCAATTCAACATAATAATTAATAAGTAAATAAACATCATGCGTACACGTAATTCACGTAAATCCTAAGCATGCGGAATCTAGGAGTTACGAGATTACGTACCTCTTGTAGAGACAACAATTGAGACGATGGATCAACCCAAAGTGCCTTCTCAAATATGTCCCACGTCCAGGAACGTAATCCTGTGGGAGGATTCTCAACGAACGATTTTAATTTAAAGGAGAAAAATAAAGTATTTTTGTCACCACCTTTGTGGATTTCTAATTTTTTCAACACATGAAATTGCAATTGGGGATGAAAAATTCATCCCCTATTTATAGGAGTAGAGATGGACGAAAATTTTAGGTCATATGGGCATTGGGAAATTTTCTTGCTTCTTCCTCAAGACACAATCTAGGATATATCCAATATATTCTATTTCCCAAAATATCTCCCAACAAAATCTTCTCATCCTTTCTTTCTCCCTTATTTTTGAAAATATCATTCAAGTAGGGAAGAAATAAGATCTTTTTCCTTTCTTGAATTTATGGGATAAACTTGTATCTCAAGAATACTTATTCCACAAGATCTTTCTAAGAAAATCAAGAAAAAACCTTTTTCTCTTTCCTACCCTATTTTTCGAAAATAATTGTGAAAAATTAGGCAAAATATTTTCTTCTCATTTTCATTAATTGGACTTTAATTTGGGCTATTTGAGGGGTCTTTAGGAGAATTAAGATTGGACCTCCAATGGGCTATGAAGCTTTAATATTTAGCCAAAATATTATTCAAGCCCATTAATTAATTTACTCTACTATAAAATTAATATTGAACTATCCATCTTAACCCACATTACGACTTCACAATAATATGGCTCCCGTAATTATTTTCCGCCGTTTAAGATTATCTTAGTCCATTAATTAATTAAGCCACTGAACAGACTTTATATTAATTAATATATTTGTCATTGGAGTAAAGACAACTCAACGTTATTATCCATACCGAAAATAAATTTTCACTTGCAAGATTTGGTATGATAAAGATTTCGAGCCCACCAAGGGGACAAATCAAGCAAGCCGTACTTGCACGCGATTCTCCGTATTAAATCTTAGCAATCGTCATGTAATCAATAATATTGCCCAAGATACAAGGTATCGAATCGCATTGATTCTCTTCCCATCATAAGTCAAAACAATAGTTATTAATTTCACACGATCCTATTTAAGGGACGAAGATTAAGAAATAACGAACCACTGAGGTCTAATTCTTGTATATTCAGTACCGAAGAAGTTATCCTCCTGTAGGTCCTATTCAGCGCATCATCATGCACTAGTGTAATCTCTTGGTCAAGACAAGTCAATCTGAGCCTTACACTTCAACCTTTCATGATGGATTGTTCATTTTCATCTGGGTTGTGAATTTGTACTTAGTCACGAGGAACTGTTAATTTGATCTTATGTGATCTGGTATCACCAAATTAACTATAATGTAACACGTACTAACTTATCGAACGGGTATGCAGTAAATATATATAGCATTCATTCATATTTAATGCAACATGTGATAAATAATTTATTTCAGTAAAATAAATAAAAAATTCAGTTTGGTTATACAAAATAAAAGTATACTTTTCAGTATAACCCCAACACAAGGTACATGTCATATATCGGTCTCTTCTTCTTTCTTTTTTCTCTTCTTCTCTCTGAACCTTTTAGTTTGGTATCTTCGGTTTCTAAATTCATACACCGTACACCACTGTTTTGGATTATTATTTGTTGCAATTTTGGGTCTAACATGTAATATCCCAATTTAAGGTGTTACATACCAATTTGAACTAAAATAGAAAGTTAAAAAATTATGTGCTACAATTATCAGCCCAGAAATATATTATCCTTATATTAATTGAGTAAGTATTCTGAGAAATGGAAGGCTGTAGGACCGGGCAAATGACCGAAATCTTAGCAAAGCCTATCGGGTTAGGAACTTCTAAAAAATCATCGATAAACATGCGAATTTATAGGAAGGAGGAAACTAGATCCAAGACTGAAGTTGAATCCAATTTGACCTAACTAAACTAAAAGGAGTAAGCGTTCACATAAACTCTCTTTTTCGAGAGCTGCTATTGTACATACGAAGTGTCACTGATTAACAAAATATTTTATTTTGTGTGTTGTTTATATAAAAAAATCACACACAAATATATCTATGTACAACAGTGATAATTGATAAAAAAAGAGTTCACATGAACCTGAATTCACATATGTTTTTGCAATATTAATAACATTTTAATTATGGTCCAAAAAAAGACCTAGTCTCATATACACTTGAAGATCCGTGCACTTGCCACTTTTCAATTATTAGTCTGTGTGTTTTTAGTTACATTAGTCTACACGTTTCATTTTATGTTTTTAGACAAATCTAACGTCACATTTAAGTTATAATCGCTTGCACGTTTCATTTATATTAGTCCGCAAGTTTCAGTCGTGTGGCTAATTGCACTGTTCATCTGTTGCACATAAAATTTACTAAAAAAAGACGATGGCGCGTCATTTGCTATGATTTTGATTTATTTTAGACTGCCCACATCAATAACTATGTCCAAACGATTAGAGGAAAAAAAATACTCCCTCCGTTTTGTTTTAGATTGTCCATTCACTAATTGACTCGTGTTTTAGCGAACGAGTTATTTATTAGTATATGAAATGGGAAATGGTAAAGTGACTTTTAAGGAGGTGTAAGATAGATGAGGGGTAGAACAATCATACCACATTTTAAAAATCTTTTTTATTATTTCAAATACTAATAAACAACTCGTTCGCTAAAATACGAGTCAAACAGTGAATGAACAATCTAAAACAGGACGAAGGGAGTAATAAAATAATAAAATTAAAAATTCATTGTCTTTTGAATTTTTTATTTTAACTCTTGTAACTTTAATGTTATTAAGTTTATATATCATAATTTTTTCCTTTTTATAATTATAGATTTACAATATCAAATTATTTTTATATATTTTTTAGACATTTTAAATATAAAAAATATTGATTTGAGATAAGTATGCATTTTTTAATAAATAATAAAAAATATTTAGTTGATTTGGGTTATGAATATAAATGTAATTATATTGGATGGTAGGTTGAGTATGCGAACTTGAGATAAATGATTTTTTATTAAAAAGTTGAATTGATTGTGGAATATGAATATTGATATCTTATATGTACGTAGGAGATCAAAACTCAATCCTCCAATATACTTCTATTCTTCTTAAAAAGAAAAGAAAAAAAGAACTTCTGAAAAAATAGGCTAGAAGATTCATATATTTTTGCCCCATCAATTTGATAAGTTTGCTGGTATAAGAGGTGGGAATAGGTCGGCCGCTTTTCATTGGAAGACTTGATCAGGTATATATATTTTAGACTCAAGTCTGTTTTAGGAATTAAACAAGTAATTATGGAGAAAATAATAGAACTAGAAATTTAGAGACAAACAATTTGGTTACCCAGTTCGTCAGGAATGATTACGTCTGGGGCACTACCAAGCCAGGAGATTCACTATTTTCGTGTGTTATTTTCGTACAAAGAGGCAAATACAATGAGTCAAGGTATTTAAATGAGACATGGGCCAAAGCCCTAAGTCAAATCAGACAAATATGAACCCGCCGACCACGGACCTTGGTCGAGCGGTTCCGCTTAGATCGATCGCCAAATGAAAGCGCCTCCAATGCTCGGTCTCCGTCGCGCTCGACCTCCTTTGGTCGAAAGCGTAAGTGTTCGACCTAACACCATGGTCGAGCCCTGCCGCCTTTTGCCGGAATCCCTTCTCCGACTCAGCTTCACAACCCAACAATCTCCCACCGAGACCCGGCTCAACCGTAACTTGTCTCCCCCCATTCCAATCGGTTTTCTCATCGGGTAGTAGTGTCGGCCTTATGCTCGTTTTCAAGGCCAGTTGAAGTCATGCATAACTTCAACTTCTCTAAGGTCACAACCTTAGTCAACATGTCAGCAGGATTCTCACTTCCCCGGATCTTCATCAGCTGTAAGATCTTGTTCTCGATGAGGTAACGAATGTAATGAGACCTCAACTCAATGTGCTTCATCCTCGAGTGAAAGGCCGAATTCTTCACCAAGTGAATAACACTCTGACTGTCACTATACAGAATACTATCCTTTTGCTCCTTCCCCAACTCACACAACAGATTCTGCAACCAAACCATTTCTTTCTGGGGCCACAATAAGCGCAACGTACTGCTGCTCTGCAGGACTGAGCTACGATCTTTTGCAACTTAGAAGCCCAAGAGATAGTTGTACCACCAAAAGTAAACACATACCCTGTAGTACTCCTTCTTTTGTCGAGATCATTTGATGTCAAGTCTGCATCAACATATTCTGCCAACCCAACGCTTTTGCCCTCAAAGCACAAAGCTTGTTCAGTAGTACCTCTCAAGTACCTTAGGATCCACTTCACGGCCTCCCAATGTTGTTTACCCGGATTGCCTATAAACCGGCTAACAACTCCCACCGCTTGTGCAATATCAGGTCTTGTACACACCATAGCATACATCAAACTTCCAATTGTTGAAGCATACTGAGTGTTTTGCATGTAGGTCCGCTCCTCTTCGCTACTAGGTGAGTCCTTGTTGATAGCTTGAACCCGACTTCCCAATCGGACCCGAACCGGCTTTGCATCTTCCAAACTAAATCTCTCCAAGACTTTTATGTTTTCATGTATTCACTGTGAAAGATACAACTTTCCCGCCACCTTTGTCACGATCGATTCAAGATATCCAAGATTTGCTTGCCTCTCCAAGGTCCTCCTTCATAGCAAACCTTTCGGATATTTTTTTTCTTCAACTTGCTCACCTACCGAAAATAGAGCCCCGCTATCAACATGTCATCAACATATAATAGCAAAATGATATAACCATCATCATACCTCTTGAAGTAATGACAATAATGGTCACCTCACACCTATTGATCTTAATCTCGTGCATGAACCCATCAAACTTCTTGTACCACTGTAATGGAGCTTGTTTCAGACCATACAAGCTCTTCTTCAACTTGCAAACTAGCTCACTACTCCCCTTAGACAAGTATCCCTCCGGTTGCTTCATGTAGATGTCCTCATCTAAATCACCATGAAGAAAGACGGTTTTCACGTCCATCTGTTCTAACACCAAATTTTCTGCAGCCACCAGACTCAGAACCAATCGAATGGTAGTTAGCTTCACCACTGGAGTAAAAATATCAGTATAGTCAATATCATGTTTCTGCTGAAACCCCTTCACAACCAATCTTGCCTTGTAGCGTTTGCTTCCATCAGCCTCCTCTTTTATTCTGTAAACCCACTTGTTATGCAGTGCTTTCTTGCCCTTAGGAAGCTCAACAAGCTCCCAAGTTCCGTTGGTCATCAATGAATTCATCTCATCATCCATTGCAAGTTTCCACTTGTCCACCTGTTCACTACGTGTTGCCTCAGCATAACATTCAGGTTTACCACCATCAGTTAACAATAAATAATGGAGGGAGGGTGAATACCTATCAGGAGATCTCCGATCTCTCGTGGGTCTCCGCAGCGGAATTGTTGGTGGTGGTGTACTTGGTTCTTCCTCAACAATCACCTGATCATCTAGAACCCCCTTGCTCCCACCCGAGTTCGAAATGTCCAAATCCACAACCTGAGACTCAGAATCACCTTCTTTGGATTTCCCCAACCTGTCTTTGTACATCACCTCCTTTCCCGACCAGGCCTCCTCCGGTATGTCATTTTCCAAAGGAGTTGAGGGTCCTCTGTTTATCAAGTAAGTTTGCCAGTGTTAATCGCTCTTGCCCAAAACATCTTTGGCAGCCCATACTTCAATCTCATGCTCCTAGCATGTTCACATAGGGTCCTGTTCATACGTTCTGCCACGCCATTCTGCTGTGGGGTTCCTCTCACGGTTTTCTCCATCCGAATTCCAATCGCCTCACAGAATTCCTTGAACTCACGGAGCTCGTACTCTCCACTATTATCAGATCTCAAACACTTCACCTTGAGACCTGTTTCAGTTTCTACAAGAGCCTTCCACTTCTTGAAAGCATTAAAGGCATCAGACTTATTTTTCAAGAAATAAACCCATACCTTCCTCGTAGAGTCGTCAATGAAAGTCATGTAATATGATGCTCCACCAAGGGATGTCACTTGTCTTGGACCCCACAAATCACTTTGTGAACTAACTCCGAACCTTCTTCTTCAAAGCCCCCGCCTCCCTTCAAAAAAAACTCACCTTTTTTGTTTTCCGAATACACAGTCCTCACACAAACCAATGTCAACTGTCTTGAGGTCTGACAGTTTACCCTTCGAGCACATAACTTTCATCCCCTTTTCACTCATATGGCCTAGACGACAATGCCACAGACTTGCATTCCCTTTTTCACTAGCAAGAGCAATGTTATCCCGGGTGTTGCCTGTCATATACAATGTCCCCTCTTTATTTCCTCGAGCCACTACCGTGACACCTTTGGATATCTTCCACATGTTACACCCAAAAGTCACCTTGTAGCCCTCATTATCAAGTTGACCAATTGAAATCAAATTCCTCTTCAAACCAGGAATATGTCTCACATCTTTCAACTGTAACACAGTCCCATTTGGTGTCTTAATCCGAACATTCTCATTCCCTTTGATTTCCAACGGCTCATCATCAGCTAGATAAACCCTCCCAAAGTTCCCGGAAGTGTACTTATCCATTACGCAACATCTTTGCCGCATCTAATGAAACGATGCTCCGAAATCTAACACCCACGACTCAATGGATCGCTTACACTCGTAATCAATGCATCCGAGTCCTCATCGATCTGCAACGTTGGGCCGAGTTGTCATTCTTGTTTGGTTCATTCCTTGTGCCTTGCTTCTCTTTGTAATGACCAAGCTCATGACATTTGTAACACTCAACCTTACTCTTATCCTTCTTGGGCTTATCTTTGCCCTCGACTTCGATCTACCCCATTTGGTTTTCCTCGATTCAGATCCGCCTCTATTTCCGTATTCAAAGCGGATCATGTGGCCACACCTAACTCTTTCTGCGAATTTCTTCGCCATGACCAAATCACTAACCTCATCGAATTTTAGTTTCACTTTACCCATTTGAAACACTTATGGTAGCTTCCGCTTCACTCCAACTTTCCTGGTAAAGAAGATAACAAAATTAAGAATTGAACTTCATCATCAAAATCAATCTCAACCGAGCTCAATTGGGCTATGATCATATTGAACTTCGTTGAGATGGTTAACTACCACAAGATCCTCCGCCATCCTCAGGTTGAATAACCTCGCATCGATGAACCTTGTTCGCGCAGACGGTTTTTCATACATCTTGTCAATATCTCTAAGATCTCCTTTGTGGTTTTTGCTTTCACCGATGCGGCTTATTTGTTCTGGATAACGACAGACGAACCACACTCATCGCCTTCCTATCCAAAGAACTTCCACTCGTCAGTCCTTCATATCTTCAGTCGTTTCACCCAATCTTGATACAGATCTTTACAAAGACAGTATCCTCAATCTGCAATTTCTCAGAATCCAAAACCGCTCCATCAAACTTCTCAACAGGCGATTTTCATTCAGCCATCATAATTGCTCTCCACAGATCCCTCTAACCAGATGCTCTTGATACCAGTTGTTAGGAATTAAACAAGCAATTATGGAGAAAATAATAGAACTAGAATTTAGAGACAAACAATTTGTTACCCAAATACAGAATGACTACGTCCAGGGGGCACTACCAAGCCAGAGATTCACTATTTTTTTAGTGTGTTATTTTTTTTACAAAAAGAGGCAAATACAATGAGTCAAGGTATTTAAATAAGACACGGGCCAAAGCCCTAATTCACGCAAGACAACATGAACCCCGCCGACCACGGGCCTTGGTCGAGCTGCCTGGCCGATCGACGCCACTCGAAATACCTCCAATGCTCTGGTCTCCCATCGCGCTCGACCTCCTTTGGTCGAGCAGAAGTGCTCGACCTAACACCATGGTCGAGCGCCTCGCCCTTGCTGGATTCCTTCTCCGACTCAAACTCCACAACCCAACAGTCTGACCTGTTATTTATGATAGACTTTTTAGTAAGTTCAAGTCTAGTCTTTATAATAAACGAGCAGGGCCAAAAAGTCTGATAAAACCTTTTTTAAGCATATTTCACTTTAAATATAAAATTTAAAAAATATATATATTAAAATTTTGATAATAAGATTGGTAAATTTTGTTCTAGTTTTAACAAGATTTTAAGCTTATTTAATTGAACAATTTATTTAATTATATAATTATTTTATATTTATATTATTAATTATATAATTATATTAACATAAATAATTAATTAAAATATATAATATTTTTTATATTGAATAGTATTATATATTTAAACTGCATATTCAACTTAAAAGACTTTCTAAAAAGTCTAAAGTTTAGCCTTAATAAATAAATAAGTTTTTAAAAAAAATTAAATTTGACTTATTCACTAAAAATGCTGAGTCGAATTTTAATAAGGTAAATTTTTCTGTACATCATTTGCACCAAATTAATTTAGTGCAATTTAATTTTAAGACTCTTTTTTTTCTAATTTTTTTAGTTTTAATTTTTTTTTTTCAATTTTAGTTTGCTTTTAATTTTAATTTCTGTTTTTTTCTTTTCAACTCGGGCTCAAATTCGATCGGAGTAGTTTATGGTTCACTCGGTCCGAAATTTATAGTTCACCCAACCCAAATAAATTATGATTTAGGGTTCATTATTTAATATTTATAGTGTAGATATTTTATCCAAATTAAAATTAAATTCAAGTGTATTAATTGCATCCCTTGCAAATCACTCTTTTAATAAATCGAGTCGTAGCCCCATAGACCCAAATCACTCTTGCGATAGTCTGATCCGTACCCCAGATAGGTACTAGCCTACTAGGTATAGTTGATCAAGAACGTAGGCCCAATAAATTTTGTTAAGGCCATATTGGCAGGCTACATATAAATCTCTTAAATATTAATCTCGTTACTATTTTAACGAAAAAAGATGCTACTAAATTAATTGGTAGAATTATTTAAAAGATAATGTTAAATGTTATATTTTAATTGGTAGGATGTATTAAAAATGAATAAAATAAAATTAAAAATATTAACAAATTACTACTTTGTCCTCGTCTTCTTTAACATATTCAATCATCAAATCAAAATGGGGCTGCTACGTGTTCACCGCAAGTTTGATGACCGCAAAGTTTCATCAAATTTCATAAAGCAAGTTTCAAATCTTCTCTGTGTTCACCGCCGAAATTTTCCCAATTTTAGTATGAGAAAGAGACCAGAAGAACATAACAATGGGGAATTCATACCCAATTGGTGAATTTAATTATCTCTTTCATACCCAATTGAAGAAACCCAAAGCAATTCATACCCAATTGAAGAAACCCAGAGCAATTCATACCCAATAATCATACCCAATTGAAGAAACCCAAAGCAATTCATACCCAAGTTCATACCCAATTGAAGAAACCCAAAGCAATTCATACCCAATTCAACAAAATGGTTTTATTGCTAAATCCGCTGCCTGAAAATCTGATTTTTGTCCATCTTGGACCAAGATGATAATAACTCTATGTAGCGTACCCAGCGCTACCGACACAAACATCCATATTTTTGTATAATTTTCTGGAAATAAGAAGGTAAATTACATACAGAGGAAGAGAGTGAGAGATGAAGATTTGAAGATTTGAAGAAATTGGGGGAGAGAGAATTAGATAGAGAGAGAGATAGTTAGAGGAGAGAGAATAGTTGTAATTTTTCTGATATTCTCATTCATCTAATTATTTATATCAACATTGGGTCCACACAACAAAGGATATTCTTTGGTGATTGAAAAAAAAAAAATAAAATAAAATATTCTAAATTATTCTAAATGTTTGGGCCCATTTTTTTTTTCCTCATTCATTCGGATCGGCTTCGAGATGTTTTTGGCTCGGGGAATCGAGCCTCGATATCTCTTTCAGATAAAATTCGAGTAGAATCTAGGCCGCATCTCGGCTTCAGATGAATTGGCTCGTGGATCCCGAGCCTCCGAATCTCGCTTCGGATGAATTGGCTCAGGTGGATCCCGATCGAATCTCGCCAAGATAAATTGGCTCTGGTGGATCCTGAGCCTCAGTTTCTTCGTTCACTCACGAGACTTTCTCGGGCATATCCCGAGACTCAGGCCTTCCTTCCTTCGAATAAATTCACTCTAATCATGAGCCGTAGCCAACTCCACCTCGAGAAGCTTCTCCTTTCGTTCCCAACTCATGATCATGACAATACTCCCCCGTTTTTGAGATCATTGTCCCCAATGATTTAAATCGAGAAGTCTTGCATCCAAAATTTGATATTCGTCCAACTGCTCGTGATTGTAGCATCCTCCAGAAGGTGTAAATCAACTGCTTCACTTTATTAGATAAATAATTTTTCAACTTGAGCGGAGTCCATTCAATGCAATCTTGAATCTGGTATTTGCAACAAACCCCCTCATCCCACTTGTTATAGGTGTTTCTACTATTTTTCATCCACACACCATAATCCATCCCAATAACACAAAAGGCATAGCCATTAAGATGGCAATTCTGAACAGTGGTATCATTATTAAAGAAAATAATTTCCCTAAGTCCCTTGGAAATTCCCTTGATCATAGATGTGTCAAACTTTGCAGGTCTACTCATGAACCTGATGCATTTGCAAACATGAATATCCTTTAAATTCCCAAAATTCAATGAAAATACTCAACAAAGTTGTACTCTCCATCATACCCCAACACGCCTTACAATGCGCCACTTCTTCAGGATTAACCAAGAAACAACTGCATTCATCTCCAATGTAAAATCTGTCAATATTCATTATAGAAGAACCAATATGAAGAACACACCCACCATAAACGTGAATAAAAGTCACTTCAAAAGTGCCATAGAAAACCTTCACATTGAATTCTTTCGGTTTCCCAACAAAGACCAGAATTGCAGCCATAGAAAACCTTCTCACTTCCTCATGTTTGTTCCTGATGCCAATAGTTAAAATACCCACGATAACCGTTTCACCAAAAGCTAAAAAAGCGAACTCTCCAATTGTGAATTTTTTTTGGTCACTAGGTTTTGGATTACAATGGCATTTCCGCCCACCAACCAAGCTCTATCATACTAAATTCACATGAAAGAAATGAGCCTCTGTTATCCCCATTAGCACTCCAATTAATCAAACCCATCGCCATCTTGAAAAACAATTCCCTATTTCCTTCACATTAATTGGAAAACTCCTTTCCCACATCGGGACATAATTGATTCCATCTTACTACTACAATTTTTCACATTATCACAACTATTATTTTCCACAATCCAAAATCTAGGATGAAACCCACCAAACATAGGAATTTCAATCTTGGGTAAAGGGTTTACGATCTGCATACCTTTAGCAGTCAAATCCTCTGAGTAAATTGAGCCATCTCGAGGCCGTTTTTGTTCGAAAATCTCTTTGCGACATATGATTCCATCTCATAGGTCTTGATGCTCTCAAGTTGATCTGAATCCCTCGCCATTTCAATATAAGATAATTCATCTTCTTCAATAGTTATCTTTTTAGTGATGGCTTCAATAGTTTCCAAATTCTTCCTTCCTTTGTTTGTTCACCAAACTTTGTGATGAAAGCTTGTGATTCTTCAAATGAGCCCATTAATAAAACTAGCAACAAAATATACTCTTCGAAAAAATCGTTGTTGTTCAATAGTAGCAACTCAACCTTTAATTCTACAAATCTTTCTACATAATCCGAAAGAACCACCAGCCTTAATTTATCAAATTCTCGATTAATTTTAAATTCTTTATATCCCTCAAATCTAGCGAGATAACACTTCTAAAAATTGTTGCCATGTAATATCTATTTGTTTTAATTTGAATTTTGACACCAATGTGTTTTACCCTCAAAGTGCACACACGCTAGTTTTGATTTTTTGTGAATCCATTATATCAGGAATACATTTAAAATACCCATTTCATTTCAGGATCCAAAGCCTAAGACGAGTACCATCAAAATGGGGAAAATCGACTTTAGGTAAGGGGTTCATACCTTGAATACCTTGAAACCCTTTTCCAATTATACCCAATCATCAATTAAATCGCCTTCATGGAAGATCTTTTTCCTCCTTGAAAGCTGAATAGGCTCATAACCCACAATCCGAGAATAGTGGGCTTTGATACCAATTGTATTGAAGAAACCCAAATCCATATTTTGTATAATTTTCTGGAAATAAGAAGGTAAATTACATACAGAGGAAGAGAGTGAGAGATGAAGATTTGAAGATTTGAAGAAATTGGGGGAGAGAGAATTAGATAGAGAGAGAGATAGTTAGAGGAGAGAGAATAGTTGTAATTTTTTTTTCGATATTCTCATTCATCGGCCATTGAATTTGAAAACATTGGGTCCACAAACAAAGGTGATTAAAAAAACATAATCTAAAATATATAAAGGATATTCTAAATTATTCTAAATGTTTGGGCATTTTTAAAGTGAAGCCCAAACCTTCATTCATTCCGGAGAAATCACGAAATAATCCGCCGATAAATTGGCTCGATATCGAGCCTCCCAATCACGAGCCAATTCAACAAAATGGTTTTATTGCTAAATCCGCTGCCTGAAAATCTGATTTTTGTCCACCTCTTCAGCAAATTTATTATTTCCCACCACCAAGATGATAATAACTCTCCAGGTTAGATTTATATTCTCTTTTTCTTTCTTTTTTCAAACTTCAGATCCAAAACTTAATTTTCATCATTTTCAGATCTCTTCATACCTTTTTTCTTGATCTCGTTGTGTTGAGGAATTCCGTTGCGGCGGTTGGGCTGTTTATCTACTTGTGAAGTTCGATTCTAACACCTCCAAAAACGGACCCAATCATGAACCCGTTCTCCTCCGGCACCCGCCTAAAGTTGGTGATGAACTCGAAAGCGGTGGAGCCGCTGCCGTCGCGACTGCGGAGAGGAACTGGGGGCGGCGGAGAAAGAGGTAGATGCGGTTGCGGAGAAGGAGGTGGATCGGCGGCTGGAATTATTCGGGGTGGAAGAAGATAAAACACGACGAATGAAAATCGAGGGTGAATTTGGAAAGAATTTTACTGTTCAAGTCCCATTATTTTAATACCACCAACTTGGTGGTATTATTTAAATAGGTGTGAACAGTGAATGACCACATTAATTGCAACGGGTCAGCTGATAACGCCCAGGTCGGAAGGATTGTTATATTGCCTATATTTTAAAAGTGTGTAACTTATTATATTTAAAAGTGTGATTTATTTATATAAAAAACAATTATTAATATGAAAACATAATTGCATGCTTCTATTTAGAATAATTGCACGTTTTTATTTTGTATAGTTACAAACTTCTGAAATTCAAAATGAGTGCAACGTCCATTCAGGTGTAAATGAGAGCAGCTCTTTCTTTTATTTCATCTGGAACATTCGTGTTCATCCGATTACGCCACGTGGAACCACTAACCCCAATTCTCAAGTTTTCTGGCAAACTCAACGTGGCTAAGTTTTCTTCTCCCTGATCTCTATTTAGTATTTATCCAAATCCAATCTAATTAAACCCCATCTTTAATAATTACTCTCTCTCTCTTTGTTCAATTCACATCATGGCGAGTTCGAACGAAGACCTCAAACCAACACCACCCTCGACGGCGGCGCCACCGCCGGAGGAAGATACGAAGAAGTGGGGCACCCACCTAATGGGTGCGCCGGCAGCCCCAACGGTTCACCCCGACAATCAGCAGGCGGCGCTCTGGCAAGCCCAGGGCCCGGCCCTGCAACAGCCTTATGTGGTTTATTCCCCTGTTGAAAAGCCCGCTGATAATCCCCTTGAATATGTTAACAATGTCTTCAATTCGTGGAGCCACCAGGCTGAAGATATAGCCCGCAATTTGTGGCACAATTGTGAGTTTTTAATTATCGATTGATTGTTGTTCGGATTAGGAATTTAATTTCACTGTTCATCTTATCTTTGTGTGCAGTCAGTATCAGTTTGTTGCAATACGAACTAGTACCTTTTAGCATATATACTAGTACCTTTTGTAAAACTTAATTTTTAGTTAGTGATCAAATAACGTTTTTAAGCTAGCATACAAACTGATACCTTTTAAAATAGGAACTAATACCTCTTTTAACGGCATACTAATTATCAATTGATTGTTGTTCCAATTAGAAATTTAATTTCATTGTTCATCTCGTGTGTGTGCAGTAAAAACAGGGACGTCAGTATCAGTTTGTTGCAAGAACTAATACCTTTTAGAATACGAACTAATACCTTTTAGAATACGGACTAATACTTTATTAAAAAAACATACTTTTTTATAAATGAACAATTACTTTTTCATTTAGCATACAAACCAATACATTTTAGAATACAAACTAATACCTCTTGAAATGAAAACTAATTAATAATTGATTGTTGTTCCAATTTGGTATTCAATTTCAATGTTCATCTCCTGTGCGTGTGCGCAGTAAAAACCGGGCCATCAGTATCGGGAGCAGCGTGGGGGAAAGTTAATCTGACAGCGAAGGCCATCACCCAAGGGGGGTTCGAGCCTCTCTTCAAGCAGATATTCACAACAGATCCAAACGAGAAGCTGAAGAAGACATTCGCCTGTTACCTTTCCACGACCACCGGGCCTGTCGCCGGAACCCTCTACCTTTCCACAGCCCGAGTCGCTTTCTGCAGCGATTGTCCTTTATCTTTCAGAGCCCCTTCTGGCCAAGAGACGTGGAGTTACTACAAGGTAATAAATTAATGGCTTAGCAACTATTACTTTATAGTAGAACAAGTAATACTTTTTAATGAAACAACTAATACCTTTTAATGGATCAGCTAATATTGTATAAAGATGTACAAAAAAACAAATCAGTTGCACGGTAAAGTAGTTTATGTTGGGGTTCAAACAATATCCCACATCGAAATAATATGGGAGGATCATGGGGTTTATTAGAATGGACACTATCTCAATTGGTATGAGACCTTTTGGGAGATGCCCAAAAACAAATCCGTGCGGGCTCGGCCCAAAGCGGACAATATCATACCAATGCGGGAATTTTGGTCCATCCAGGGTCATAACAGTTTATGCAAGACCTTGCGTTAATGAACTACGTTAATTCTTGTTCTGGTCATATGATTGAGTTGGTCTTATATAAAACAATTTTACTATCGCTCTAGAGTAGAACAACTAATACTTTTTAATGAAACAAGTAATACTGTTAAAAAGTATGCAACACAATATGACGTGCCCATATGATTTGGTTATTTGTTTGATGATCGAATGTGGAATGATCTGTAGGTAACAATACCATTGGGGCGAATAGAGAATGTGAACCCTGTTATTATGAAACAAGATCCACCGGAGAAGTATATTCATGTCGTGACGATGGATGGTCATGAATTTTGGTTCATGGGATTCGTCAACTTTGAGAAAGCTTCGCACCATCTGTTGGACAGTGTTTCCGATTTTAGGGCCGTCTCTGGATAGCCGATTATTTTCTGCTTGATGCATGCAGGCTTTCCAGGTACATTTTTTTGAAGTGTACTTGCAACCAGGTACATTTTGGTTGCATATATGTGGGTAAAATTGCACTTTTTACCCACATATTTGCAACCAAAATGTACCTGGTTGCAAGTTTAAAAAAAAAATACCTAGGTGCAATTTCCCCCCTGATTTGTGTGTTGTGTGGTATTCTGTTTGAGTCTATATTTTGTTTGTACCTTCAGTATTGCAGTTTGTACATAAGTTGAGCTAGTATTGAGCAGCTGAGCATTGATGTATGTTACTAGATTTCCTTTCCTTGATATATATATATATATATTTTTTTTTTTTTTTTTTCTATTTATATTTTGGTATGCTAACGTTTTCTTTTCCTATAGAAATAACAAAACTGATATGGGTCGTTTAAGCGTACTGAATGTGATGGATTAATGTTGTTGGGAATTGGCTTTTTTGATCCAAGAGTAATTTTCAAAGCTCCTTACATAATTGCACATCATCTTTCCTGATATTCCCTTTCTCTCATGAGCGTGTGGCCTTAGATTTAAAACAATCTTGATTGTTAACTTTCTCTTTGCAATTCCTTGATTATGGCGATGATTAAGGGATCCGATTTCCTCCTTCTATCTTTATATTTGGTGTGGAGGTTGCGTTTTGCGTTTTGTGGTGTTGCATGAAAAAACATCTCTTTGCAATTCCTTGATTACGGCGATGATTAAGGGATCCGATTTCCTCCGTCTATCTTTATATTTGGTGTGGATCTTTATATTTGGTGTGGAGGTTGCGTTTTGTGGTGTGGCATGAAAAAACATTGTTCCTACGTGAGATTTACATTGATAGAAACACAGAGTGAAGGAGAAGAGGGAAAAGGGTTTTCGTTCCATACACTTTTTTCGAAAAAGGATACCTGAGTCCGGTTACAACCCATAGTCTCCCGTGGCAGCCGGCGGCACCAAAACCCAACAACACAAAAGAGTTAATAAAAAATTAAGTGCTTTAAAATTCAATCTAAGAAACATAATAGTGGAAGAGTATGTCTTGCGTGAAACGGTTGCGTGGTGAAACGATATATAATTTAGAAGTGAAACGAGGTATAATTTGAAAATAACGTTTTAACATTTTGGAATGGGTGAATGTTAATTTGTGTTAGTTTGTGATATATGTCACTGACAAAAAATTTGCGTGTGACGGTGAGAATTGAGATGATTCATAAACTAACATAAATTAACATTTACCTCTTCTAAAGTGTTATCGTCGTGAAATGTCTTAAACAAGACCTACTCAATTAAAGGCACGTGTCTCATAATTCAGTCTAGTTTTCCCATTCTACAAAAGGGTTGGTTTGAAACTCAACTACAATAGTTTAGAAGCACTTTTTTTAAAAGCACTTTTTTTAAAGTTGGTGAATTTTTTTTATTTTTTTCTTAAAGTGCTCCTTGGTTCCCAACATCCATTACTATCCCTAAAAACAATAAAATTCAGACGACAAACCGCATATCATCTCGAAATCTTTACAAATCGTACTCCATGTACTGAAGTTTGATATGCATTTGAATATTTTGGAGGTAATTAAATATCTGTCATTACTTTTATTTATCGGGACTTCAAGGTTTGCAGACATTAATAGTTGAAAATTTTTGTTTTGTAATTTCCTCGAGATTATATTAGTGTTAGATTTTTAATAGTAAAACATGAGGTGCCAAAAACATTTCTTTAAGCGATTGAGGCATAGTTAAAAATTAAAATGTCAAACATTATTTTAGCAAGGGTTTATAATTTTGGCGAAATTGTCAACGGCTAAATATACCCTCGTTAATAACGAGTGGCGAAATAGTCGTATGTTAATTGATTAGAATATCTTTCTATTTTGTCTACAAATTTGTTCCAATGTATATATTTTTCTGTAATAATTTAAAATTTTAATATCTATCTTGCAAAATCGAAAGTTCGAAAAATTTGAAATATAACAAGTGGAAATGATATATATATATATATATATATATATATATATATATATATATATATATTATATTTCTTTTTCTATTTGGCCATGCATGCACTCTCAGAATTGAAATTTTAATTTACGAATACAGTTTCTCAAGTATAATTTTCCTAGTTCTTTTTAATACCTTTATCTATATATGTTATTGGAAAATCACAAGAGTTTGCTACTTACTCATGAATAATAATTACTAGTGTAGTGCCAGTGTGTTACGCGAGTTTTAAATATTTAAAATAAAATTATTTTCAAAATTATAATATTTATTAAATAACTTATAAAAAATTATTACATTATTACTTTAAAATTTAATAAAATTAATAATTTTGAATGAATTTATTATAATTATATTAAAATGCATGTTAGGTTGAATTATTATAATCATGTGAAAATATATGAAATTGATTTTGAATTTGTTTCACAATTGATAAATCTTTTCAAAATTAATACGAGAAGTCTTATATAATTTATGTATAAATATTATAATAAAGTATAATTATAAAATATATATCATATATAACTTAACTTTATTCATATAATTTTAAATAATGATAATAATATTTATATGTTAAGATGGAATATTAATTGAGAACTATTTCTTTTATAACATTTTATTTAAATTATTAATACTCATGACACATCATTATTATTAACACATCAAAGTACCAAATTTTCTGTATGATTGACACATTATCAAAACTCACCAAAAATTGACACATAAACAATTAAAACTCTCTATTAGTAATATAGAAGGATTATATAAAACCAAATACATATAATTCATTAATAAATGTTCAGGACCTATTGTTGTGCACTAAAATATGAGGATTATGGGATAAGATGTGGCTTAGTGATCTTTAGTGACACAAACAATAAATGTGTATAGTGGATTGTATTTAAGTTATATGATTGTTTGAGAGAATAAGAGTTTGAGCAATAAATTTGCAAGAGGTTTGGTAAGGTATTAATTCCTCCTCTTTCTTGGTCATAAATGACCCCTATTTATAAGGTTTGGGAGAGTGGAGCTCACTCTCCCGATTTACAAGGACAAGTAGCCGGAAATAGCTCTGCAAAACATTAAATGCTACATGATTGATGTGACCAGTCGGAGGTCATTTCTCGAGGATCGAGCTCAAGGCCTCGCCGGGGCGTCGCCAAGGCAAATCCGGTTCTTGGGATTTAAGCCGTCTAACTACTCCTAGCTACTTATGATTACAGTCATTTACTGACACATCTCTGATTGAGGCCATTCTTAGGTAAGGCTCATGGCGCTGCTCGTCTGCCACAGGTCCCATCTCAATTAATGCTCCGTACTTGTGTTAGTGCGCGATCAACGAGGTGCATCAAGGTTGCATGATCGTGCCTGAGGTGCCTTTGCTTCTGCCTTTCTGGCGAGGTGTTATACTTGCGCAAAATGTGGTCTGGTCCTCCTCTGTTTCTTTCCAGGTCGGGCCCGACCTCGCGCCATGTGCCCACAACAATAGCCCCTAGCTTGTCTGCCTATGCTTACCAAGGTGGATGAGCTATCCTTCTAGTCAATAACGCGAGGTGCGATGTCCGGTGGCTTCTTGCGTACGCGTGGTTGTTGTCTTGGAAATCGTTGATCTGATGGTTTGTTCTCCCTAGCCCGCCGTGCCTCTTTCGTTAGTAATGATGGCGCTGTAGGCAATCCAATCAAAACCGCCAATCACTTATGCCCTAGAACCCTTCTATAAATACCCCTTTCCCTTCTCGTTTTTCACTTTTCACTCTTCAAACTTTCGATAACTGCCTTGTTGCTCCGGCGATTCTTGTGCGAGCGGTTCCGGTGTTCGTTTTTTTCTCAGGTAAGCCCTAGATCTCTTTCTTCTCTTTGTTTCCTGTGATTTGGTGAACAATGTTGCCTCGAATCGAGAGGACTCGGGGAGCACGACCGAGAGTTTCGCTCCGATTGCGATGATTCGCCAGCGACGTGGCCATGATGGGCATGATTCTTCGGTAGTGGAAGTCTCCTCAGAGACGGTGAGTTTTATTCCCGTGTTGGCTAGGGGTGAGGTCACATCGAGAAGACGCCGCCTTCGTCGGGCCGAGGGGGACTCCTTGGGGAGGTCCTCGGCCCCGTCGCTCCGGAAACTCAGATTTTGGAGATGGTGGGGGAGGAAGGAGATGAGCCTAGTTCGGGATCGATTGATCCAACCGAGTTTGACTTCTTGTCGGACGAGGTCGTACCCGACGTGCCGAGTGATGACGATGAGATTGACGACGTTGATCGCAAGCTGCGGATAGAGGAAAGTATGTCTCATCCTCGCGAACTGATCCCCCGACCAACCCGAACTCGTGCGGATAATAGTTTTGCGGAGGGTGAGGTAACTAGCTCGGTAACCGAGGCCGAGCTCTTTCTATGGAGAGAACAATTTCAAGTCCCCAGCTACGTCCACTTCTGGGTTCCCTGTTATAAGATCGATTATGCCGACCAGGTCCCTGATGGGTGTGTGGCAATGAATTATGACACAATGAAGGCTGGGCTCCGTTTTCCGCTTCACCCTATTATTACTTCGCTGTTGTGGTTTTGGGGCCTAGCTCCGACACAAATCACTCCCAATGGGTGGAGCACCATCTTTGGGATCCTATCTCTGTTCGGCCTCATCCAACCTCGGGCATTCCCTTCTGTCAAGGAAATGAACCTTCTCATCTCGCTGGCGAAGTGGGGTAAAGACCCCGGGTATTACTATGTGCAAGCCCGCCCTCATATGAAAATAGTTGAGGACCTCCTAGAAAGGTCCAAGATCGGAAAGAGAAGTGGTGGTTGGTAGGGGAGCTGGCAGAGTCCCGTTTTTGCCCTAGGAGCCCTCTCTAATATCGCGAGATTCCTCGCGACTATCATTTCTTAAATGTAAGCTTTTTTTTTTCCTTTTCCATAATCTTGATTTAACTTCTTCTCCCTATTGCGGCTCCCAAAAATCCATGGCATCCGAGCTCTCACTTCTTTCTTGGTCCTACTGGTTCATGTGTGCTTAATTGATCCGCATTTAGAGGTCGTGATCATCCTCCAACGGTTGAAGTGTCTCGAATTTCTTGGGCTAATCGTTTCCACCTCGGTCATCATTTGACGACGCCGACCTTCCCGGTAAGCTTTTCGGGATTTTACTCGCGTTGACTTGACTTCTTTGGTTATTCTCTGGTCATTTCCTGATCTTCTTCTTGTCTTCAGTTTCCTTCTTCGAGCCTATCTGTTTCACATCCTCCAAAGTTACCGACGAGATATAAAACTTGAACTCAGGAGATCTTGAAAAAGTTTCTCGCGCCTTGGCTCTGTCCCCAGCGGGCGGCGAGCCAAAAAAAGGACGTCATGGTTAAGGGCCACTGAAAACCCTCTGAGGGCCAAAGCTATCGCCGCCCCCGACCGAGGCCGGAAAAGGGCTCTTGCCAAAGCGCGAGCAACCGAGGGGAGCTCCCCTAAACACATCCGGACATCCGTGGACATGGATGTGCTCCGGGACTCCCCGAGTGGGAAGGTGTTGGTCTCGGGTTCCGTGGGGACCCCTGATACGATTGTTGAGCTCACCATGGCGTCCGGCTCGCGATCCCGATGATCGCACTTTCTTCTTTCCGGAACCCGATTTCCTCAACTGTATACCTCGTTTTACTTATGACTTCATTTCTATATTTTTATTTCAAGTGTACCATGTTTATGTCCTGGTTGCCTTGGCATATAAACCGGATGATGGAGTATTTCGGGAGCCGACTCCATTAACTACTTGTGGGTCGCGAGCTCCCGCCAATGACCCCCTTCCTTCCTACCTCCCGAGATAAATAAAGATGCTCCGAGGTCTTGGACTCGGATCTCCACGATAAGCTCATACACGCACTTCTTTGAGAATCGACCTCGGGGATTGCTCACATGTGTCGTTCCTTGGCCTTCTTTTGAACGGAGCCGTGAGCAGTATGGCCGGGCAAAGATCCAGGCCCAGAAAGCTAAAGCGCATTGCTCGTTGATGAAGGTGGACTTGACTAGGTCATCGAAAGAAATGGAGTCCGCTATCAATGCAAAAAGCCGGCCAAGGAGAAATTGAAAAAATGTGACCCGGAGGCGGACGAGCCGAGAAGAAAATCTCCCAGATGGTGAAGGATCTCGAGCTCCGAGATCAAAAGGTGAAAGAGAGCATGGACAGGACTGCTGAGATGGAGGCTCGGTATCACCGGTTAGAAGCTGAGGTCCATGACTTTCCGACCACCAGTGAAATGGAGCGCCCATCATGCCTCCAACCCGCCTATATCCACTCATTTTCTAACGTTGTTAGGGCTTGTCATCGAGGTGGCGACCTTGATGGAGCAAAAGTCGTGATGTCCGATTTTTTCATGGGATCATCGCGTAACAACCTGTTTCGGGAGGGATGATCTTCCCATCAAAGACCTTCTTTGCCTTTGGTGTGGACTTGATTTCCTACCCCGGTCTTTAATCTTTATGATCCCGAGGAGTTGCTCGGGTTGTTGAATGAAGAAATGGATGATGGCCATTATGGCGATGGTAGGGAGGTTGTTGGTGGTGATGATGGTGGAAATGGTGAAGGGAATCAGGTTGGCGTCGAGATTCCCGAGGTTGAGCAAAACTCTGACGACCAACCCCTGTTGAGGGACCTCGATGCTCCGCAGAAATGATTCTAGGGCGGTTTTTTACTGTGCATATACCAAATGCCTTGGGCACCCTTTATGTCGCCGCTTTCGGGGTTTTCTTATCGGTAGTTAAGTTGCCCTTGGGGTGTGTAAGTGTTTTACCTAAGGGGTGTAGGACTTATTTGCCTTGAGGCGATTATTAATGAAATCGCGATTCCTTTTCATTTCTATCTTTCTCGCTTCTGGTTTGAATGTTTGTTTGTTTCTTTCTTTTGTCCAATACTTTTTTTCTTCTGTGAATCCGTGTTCTTTTTTGTCTTCTTGAGCTAGCCTTCATGTGTTCTTGCTTAAACTTAGGCCTTTCACCAGGCCGGCTATCTGGGTATCGACATCTTAGCGCTGCCCCGTTAGGACTGGGTATATCGACATACTAGCCTTCATGTGTTCTTGGCTTAGCCGACTTAGGGATGGGTATGTGACCGAGGTAAACTTAGGACCGGTATCATTTATCTTAGCCTTCATGTGTTCTTGGCTTAGACGACTTAGATTTTTTCATTTGCGAATCTATTTCTGATCGAACTCATGAGAGGTCGGGGACCAGTCCCCCAAGTTTGTAAATGTAGAAAGATGGAGCAAGCCTGTGTTATAAGTCGTAACTCATAGAGAAATATACAACCGATCTGGATTTTACAACTCATAGTTATTGGTAGAACTTCTTCAGGTAGGTCGCATTCCACGGATACATCGCGGGAATGCCCTTCAAGTCTTCGAGCTGGTAAGCCCCATTCGGCAGACATTTCGAAATCGTCATGGGTCCCTCCTAGGTTGGACCAAAAACTCCTTTCTGGACACCGAGGATTCTTTTTAGAACGAGGTCGCCGACCTTGAATCTTCGAATTTTCGCTTTTGAGTTGTAATATTTCTCCGACTTTTGTTTGTAGTTTGTGTTTCTTAAGTTGGCTTCCAATCTTTTTTTCTTCGAGGAGGTCGAGGCTGAGAGATATGGCTTGATCGTTGTCCTCTGTGACTGCTTGCGACGTTCGATGGCTTCTGATCACGACCTCGGCTGGTATGACTGCCTCCATCCCGAAAGCCAAAGCAAAAGGTGTTTTGCCTGTTGAATTTCGGGACGTGGTTCTATATGACCATAAGATGCTCGAAAGTTTGAAAGCCCATAATCCCTTTGACTCGATGAGTTGAGTTTTTAGGGTGTGTTTGATTATCTTGTTCACAGCTTCAACTTGCCCATTGGACTGGGGGTGATAGGGGGTGGAGAACAACTTTGCGATTTTCCACTTCACGAAAAAGACATCGATCTCGAAACCGTCGAATTGCTTTCCATTGTCTGTAACGATCGCTTGCGGGAGGCCAAAATGACAAATGATATTTTTCCAGATGAATCGTATGATTTTCTCCTGGGTGATGGTCGCTAAAGGTTCTGCTTCCGCCCATTTGGTGAAGTAATCTACCGCGACCACCGCGAATTTTGAACTGCCCGGAGCTTTTGGGAAAGGACCAATCAGGTCAATCCCCCACTTCGCGAACGGCCATGGGCTGTATATCGACGTGAGCTCCTCCGGAGCTCGCTTAATCGTTGGAGCGAAAAACTGGCATTGCTGACATTTCTTCGCGTACGCTATTGCATCTTTCTTTAGGGTTAACCAATAATAGCCTTGTCTGATCGTCTTGTAGATGAGGGACTGACCCCGGGTATGACTTCCACAATCTCCTTCGTGGATTTTTTTCAGGATCACTTGGCCTTCTTTCGGGGTGACGCATTTCAAAAGTGACAAAGAGAAACTTCGCTTATAAAGTTGTTCGTTGATGACGGTGTACCTCGCTGCTCTTAGTTGTAATCTGCGAGCGGCGACCTTATCCTCTGGCAATATCCCTTACTTGATGTAGTCTCTGACTTTGGTCATCCAATTGTTTTTCGGGGTCGTGATCTGAAGGACTTCCCTATGAATGTTTGATGGACTCGCTTGGTTCGTCCAAGTTATTTCCTTTATGTCGATGATGACGCGACCTGCTGAGGGATTGTTGAGTTTAGTAACTGTTATGTTGTCCATATCTCGACGCTTTTTTCGCGTGGCTGAAAGCTAGTGCATCTGCGCGTGTGTTTTTACGCCGAGGTATCAACTCTATTTGCACCTCCTCGAACTTTTTCGATGAGGCTCTTTTCGCTATCTCTTTGGTATTTCATCATTTGTTCACCCCGTGATTAAGTATTCTCGACATCCGGTATCGACCAAGCCCGGAATCGTTGTAAACTTTCAACTTTTTGCACCAATGGCCATCGCCATTTCCGAGTGCCATTTATCAAGGCCTCATACTCTAACCGTTGTTGGTGGCATGAAAATCAAAACTCACAGACGTGGTGAAGGATTATTGTTCGGGACTGATTAGGACCACTCCAGCCCTTGCTCGGGTGCTCGTCGAAGAGCCGTCGACGTGCAATGTCCATGGGATGTCGGCGGCCTCCAGTTTTTTTTTGAAAGGTGAGCTCGGTGAGAAAGTCGGCGAGGACCTGAGCATTGATCGCAGTTCGGGGTGCGAAGGTGATCCCGAACTGTCCTAACTCAATGGACCATTTTAACAATCTTCCTAACAGATGTCGGTCGTTCTGGCCTATCTTAGTGGCATGGTAGTTAGGACTTCTATTTGGTGATCGAAAAAATATTGTCGAAGCTTCCGGACTCTCATAATCAAGGCATAGGCGAGCTTCTCGAGCGGCGGGTACTTGAGCTCGGCATCATTCAAAGTCTGGCTGACGAAGTATATATGCAAATGGTACTGACCTTCTGCCCTCACTAATACTGCGCTGAGAGCGGATTCTGAGGCCGCGAGGTATAGAAATAACTTCTCACCTGGTATGGGTTTTGCAAAGATTTGGGGTCGGAGATGTACACTTTGAGCTTCAGAAACGCAACTTCGCATTGCGGGGTCCATGAGAACTTTCCTTTTTTCATGGCTTCGAAAAAAGGCTTACACTTGTCCCCCATTCTGGATACAAATCTATTGAGAGCTGCTAGACAACCGGTCAATCTTTGGATTTCTTTCACGTTGCGAGGTGGTTTCATGTCCATGATGGCTTTGATCTTTGTAGGGTTAGCTTCGATACCTCGCTGACTGATGATATGGCCCAGGAACTTTCCCGAACCAACTCCGAAACTTCATTTCTTGAGATTCAGGAGCATGTTGTATTTTCTCAAGATGTCAAAGGTCCGAGCGAGGTGGCACAGATAGTCCTCCTTCTTCTCACTTTTCACCACAATATCGTCGATGTATACCTCCATGGTCTTTCCAATCTCGTCGGCGAACATTCGATTTACTAAATGCTGGTAGGTTGCCCCTGCGTTCTTCAGACCAAATGGCATCCTCTTCTAACAATACACGTTTTTCTCTGTCAGAAAAGATGTGTGTTGCTGATCATTTTTATCCATGGCGATCTGGTGATACCCGGCGAATGCATCCATGAATGTCATCATCTCGTGCCCAGCGGTGCTATCTACGAGGTGATCGATGTGCGGCATTGGAAAGTAATCCTTCGGGCAGGCCTCATTGAGGTCGGTGAAGTCGATACATAGTCGCCAAGAGTTGTGTTATTTTTTTACTAGCACGGCATTGGCCACCCACTACGGTTGGTCTGCTTGCTCGATCAACTTGTTATCTAGCAGTTTCTTTACTTTCTCGGCCAGGGCTGCGTACTTTTCCGGACCGAACTTCCTTCTTTTCTGGGACACTGGCCTCTTTGTCGGATCGTTGTTCAGTTTGTGGCATGCGACCTCGGGGTCGATGCCGACCATGTCCTCATGTGACCATGTGAATACGTCTAGATTCTGCTTGAGGAAATCTATCAGTTGTTCTCGCAGGTCGCTGGGAATTCGTGTTCCGATGGTCACACTTAGTTCTGGCCGATCAAGGTCGACTGGGATTGTTTTGAGCTCTTCGATCGGTGTTGCTCGTTGATCACTTCTCCCCGTTCTAGGATCGAGGTTGAATTCTCGCTGTTCGGAGTCGACCTCCATTGGTTCGAAACCTAGGCGAGGTTCCAAATCTGGTAAATCTCGTGAAGGCTTCTCTCTAGCTGTGATGTCAACTTCCATAGGTGTTACATTTGTTTCTACTACACTATCTATCTTTATTTCATTACTTTCTTTCTCTTTCCGAGGTGGAGTTTGGCTCGTACAACTTAGCCCCACCTCGGATTTTCTACCAAAATAAAAAGAAGAATTTAAATTGATACAAGTGTAAGTTAAACATTTTCTTGCCGCAATCTAGTCACCCTTGATGGTGCCAATCTTCCCGCCAGGTCCAGGAAACTTAATACAATAAAAGTAGGACGAGGAGGCAGCCCCGAACTCATGTTCGAAAGGCCTGCCGAAGAAAGCATTGAAATTTGATGGAGCATCGATGATAACAAAGTCCAGCTACCTCGTTGCCTTCACGTCAATGTCCAAGGTTGATGTGATCTCTACAGATAGGCGGATCATCCCATAGGCCTCAACAGGCTGGTTCCCAAAACCCAGAATTCCAACCTCACAAGGCTCGACGTAGGAGTGGAAATCGCCGAGCAGGTCCAGAGTCTTTTTGAAAAGGATGTTGCAGAAAGCCCCATTATCGATCATGACGCGATGAACTAGAGCCCCCATTATTCTGGTCGGGATCACGAGTGGGTCCCAGTTTGGAAACACCACCCCATCTCTATCCTCCTCGGTGAAAGTGAGCCGCTTTTGACTTGGGGCAATGGTGTTGATTGGAAGGCAACTCAGCACGACATTGTCGAGAGCTCGTATCTCGGCCTTCTGGCGTCGATTAGATAGGGAGGTCGCTGGGAGGAATCCTTCAAGGGTCCCCCCAGTAGGGCAGATCATATGGATGACCCTGTTCTCCGCTCTCCCACCGATCCGCGACCTTGCTTTCCTTGGTCCGGGCCGGTTTTTCAGGGGTGGCGCCGGTCACCGATTTTGTTGTTTGTTGGCTTAACAAACCTTTCCAACTTCCCTTCTTCATACAACTTCAAGAGCTCCCTTTGGAGGTCGCGACAGTGTTATGCCCAATGGAGCTGTGGTAGTCACAAAACTTCTTCAGGTTGAGTTTGGAGGTGTCCTGGTACATTTCCTGGGCCGAGGGAATCTGTTGTCTGCCCCTGATCGCCTGATAGATCTGAGCTGCATTCATGGTCAGTTTTTCCAGGAGTTTTACCTCCAGAGGGTTATCAACTGGCTTGAAAGTCCCCGGAGGTCGGTAGTGCGTGGATCCGGGCCTCCTGTACGGTTTCTCGGGTTTTGGATCAGGCTTCTTGACTTCGATCTTCACCTCGCTTGGTCGCTGCTCGCCCAATCTTGATGCCATTATCTCGGCATTGGTGATCATAACCCCTGCTCGGTATCGAAAATCGGCGTAGCTCGATGGATAATCATTTTTCATCATTTTCTAGAGTTTCGTTCCCTTCTTCAACCCATGCACTATTCCCAACACCTTGGTTTAAATCGCCCGGGCTTTCGCCTTCCATAATGAAATTTGGTCTATTCGATCAATATATGTCCGGTCGACTCCTCCCTCGGTGATAGATGTTTGCCAAATCTTTGCTTTGTTCCTTGTCTTGGTCGGCGAGGCTAAGTAAGTGAGGAACAATTTAGTCATCTGGTGGAAAGACTCTATGGACGTCGGGGGTAAGGAGTTGAACCATCGGTAAGCTTGGTCGCCTAGAGTGAGCGGGAAAAGGCAGCATTGAGTGGCATCAGTCGCGCCCATGGAGTTCATGTAGGATGTGTATTTGCTCACGTGATTTATCGGGTCGGTGATCTTGCCGTTGTATTGGGTGATGGAGTTGACATTGATCTTGATTTATGTGAGAGCGAGCATGACCGTGGGTGATAATTGTGAAATGGGTATTTTTGTAGTGAGAGACACTCCCCCTTTGCTCGCCAGCTGCTCTTGGATATCCTTAATGTTCTGAAGGATGGTGGCCATCTGCGGAGAGTCGTTATGTCCGGCGACCTCGCCAGGATGACGGCGAGGTGGAGAATTTCTTTCCTGTCGGCGGGGTGATGGGGTTCGATGACGTCTGCAAGGTGAAGGGGTTCTTTCCACCTGCGAGGTGAAGGACTTCGTTCGAGCCGATCTTTCGCCGATACTCGTTGTCTGGGTCCGCCTTGGGCTATCGATCCTGAACACGAACTTTCGAGTTCGGCATAGTTCTTTTGCGTTGGCTTTGGGCGATCTACCAGGTCCGTGGCCTTGGTGCGAACGTATTGAAAACGCCGAGAATATACATTTGTGAATGGGATTAGGTCCTCGTTTGGATTCGCCGATATATTGGATCGTCGCGTCCCTCGAGTTAGCTTCTCACTTCCCTCTCGTGACGAGTCCCTCACTGGCGAGAGTTCCTCGCGGCCGGATTTTTCTTGGCGAGCCGCCGTGTTAGCTCTATCCTTGTAAGACTCATGGCGGGACTCACCATGCGACCTGCCCGCTTTGGGCCTTCCGGTTCAAGTTGTGGCGTAGGTCGCCGTCTGGGATCAGCACTTCGGCCTGCTTTCGGCGTAACTCTGCGATGGCTTTATCGATTTCTTTCGGAGTACGGATCTGCTCGAGCTTTTGAGCAATCCCCGTGGTGGGTCCCCGGCCTTGCGATTACTAGCGGTCAGACGTGGCCGTACTCACTTGAGTGGCATGAAACCGAAGCGGCTTTTCTCTTTGTGATGAGAGTTGCTTGAGACATGGTTGAGTGGTTTTTTTGGGAGATTTGGGTGTATGAGATGAGTTTGTATCGAAGATTCGTGAGGAATACTCCAATGAGAAAACACTAAGAACTTAGCTCGATATTTCTTAAAGAGTACCCTCATTCTAGCGCCAATTGTTGTGCACTAAAATATGAGGATTATGGGATAAGATGTGGCTTAGTGATCTTTAGTGACACAAACAATAAATGTGTAAAGTGGATTGTATTTAAGTTATATGATTGTTTGAGAGAATAAGAGTTTGAGCAATAAATTTGCAAGAGGTTTGGTAAGATATTAATTCCTCTTCTTTCTTGGTCATAAATGACCCCTATTTATAAGGTTTGAGAGAGTAGAACTCACTCTCCCGATTTACAAGGACAAGTAGCCGAAAATAGCTCTGCAAAATATTAAATGCTACATGATTTATGTGACCCAGGTCGGAGGTCGCTGGGAGGTCGCTCGAGGGATCGAGAGCTCATGGCCTCGGCCGGGGCGTGGCCGAGGCAAATCCGAATTTGCAGGGATTTAGCCGTCTAACTACTCCTAGCTACTCATCATTACCGTCCTTTACTGACACATCTCTGATTGAGACCATTCTTAGGTAAGGCTCCTGGCGCTGCTCGTCTGCCACTGGTCCCATCTCAATTAATGTTCCGTACTTGTGTCGGTCTTGTGATCGGAGGTGCATCAAGGTTGCATGCTTTCGTGCACGAGGTGCCTTTTGCTTGCCTTTACTTCTCGAGGTGTTATACTTTACATAAAAAATGTGGTGCAGTCCTCCTCTTTTTTTTTCTGTGGCGGGCCCGACCTCGCGCCATGTGCCCACAACACCTAAGACTTATAAAAAGACGCACCTTTCAATTAGGCTAGATATTCTTTCATTAAAAATTAATACAATTTTTTTTAATACTTTGGTATATTTTAAATAAAATATATGTAATTATGCGGCCCTGGGTTGGCGTGAAGCCATGTGCGGTGGCAAGGTGATGCGAACGAGGGTTTTGGACCCAAGAATACGTGCAAGATTATTTGCGAAATTGTTCTAGATTTGTCATCATCAAAAATATTATCCTATATTTCACAAGATATAGCAAGATACGCAAGATTATTCAAGATTAACAAGCTTTTCCTAGATTTATTATTTATTTATTTAATTTTTTGTTTTTGTCCTTTAAATTCATAGTTATGTAGTCGGTTAGATAGATTTGCTAGATTTGGTTCTTTTAGCCAGATTTTTTGTCCTTTTTTCCCATTTATATGTTGCAACATTTTTTTCTTGAATCATATTGAATAATAATAATTTTCCTTTGACAACTTTGTCAAAACCAATCGTTCTCCTGCTGGTCTGAGCCAGGGCGTCAACTTTATCGTGTTTTCTATTCGTTCTCCTGCTACGCAGTGGCGGACTTGCATTGGTACAAGGGGGTCCAGTTGTACCCCCATATTGATATACCACCAGCTATGTAGGCTAACATATTTTGTAGTTTGGCCCAGTGGTTTAACTAACTCTCATAGTTTAGTTGTCCAGAGTTCTAAACCTATCCGCTACATTTTTAATTTTTTAACTCTAATCATTCTAGGGAGCTATTCCCTTATTTAAAATATGTCCTTTGTTTATTAAATTCTATTTCTTTATTTAAAGTATGTCCTTTGTTTATTAAAATGAAATTGCCCCATTTGTTTAATTGAATCAAAAGAACAAAACATTCCTCCGGCTTTCCAAAATTCCAGAATTTTTTTTTAAGTTATCAATTTAAATATTTTAAGTCATGTTTATTATTAATTTGAATATTATCGGGCAATTTCATTAAAATATATGACATGAACTAGAACTTATTTATTATAAATAAGAGTTTGTTAATGATAATGTCATAGAAGCGCTTCTAAAAATGAAGATTAGATGGTCTTAATTGTAATTGTAATTTGAGTTGAACATATATATTTTTATTTTAATATTTATGACCTTTTTAGTATTTAATAATATTTTATTAATTATATTTCGTATCCCTAAGTCTAAAATCCTGGGTCCACCACTGGTGCTAGGGTGATGAATTTATCGTGTTCTAAAATCGTGGTTCTCATCACACGGCGTGCACATGCTCTAGGGTTACAAACTAATATTACTACCGCACATGCTCTAGGGTTATAAACTAATATTACTACGCTTATCAATTTATATCATTATATTTATAAATTAATTAACATTAAATGTTATTGATATAAATTTATAAGAGTAATGATATTAATTTATAAATGTAATAGTATCAAGTAATACTATGAACAAATTTCACCGTAAAATTGGTGTTAAAATATATAGAGATCACAAACATTGAGATCTGAGTTTCGAAGGTCAAAGGGGATGCTCTAACTGAGACTAAAAAGAGAAGAGTTCGGAGGTAGGACCAGAATAGAACCGTGCAAAGTAGAAGATGGAAATAATAGAGTAAATAAAGCAATAAGGCACAGATTCTGTACCTAACAAACAAACTGCAACAAGGGTATTATATGGATGGAAGAAGCAACAATAACATATATTGCTATATAATTCGAACCTAGAATGAGTTAGTTTATATAGAGTTTTAATCTGACTTAAAATGAAACACTCGCTAATAGATGGTGAATTATGAACCTCTGAATTAATCAGCCTTAGACCGAATTAATATCGAGTCATAAAAAAATCAAGACAAGAACTTACATGCACCAAGTTCAGTGTACAACTCCAAGTGTATTTTGAAAACATACATGCAATTTGTTTATACTTAAATATTCTTTCACTAATACACAAGTCACATGTTTCAAAAATACGCTTGAATTATATGGAGAATTATACGCTAATATATTGGTTCATAGTATGAAATTAATATCAATACACTTATAAATTAATATCAGTATTCTTATAAACGAATACTACCTCCGTCTCAAAATTATTTACCCATTTGCTTTTGAAATGAATTTTTGATTGGGACGGAGGGAGTAGTATTTAAAATGATATATAAATAAATAATAGGCATAGATATGAAAGGCGTTGAGAGAGATGTTGATGGAGTGAGACAATATTTGTACCAAGGAAAGGTCCATCTCATGTTCCCTGTTTGGATGAGTAGGTGTATCTATTTGTGCTGTCAATCTATCTCTTTCTATGGAGCTTTCCTTTGTGCACAGTTTTGTAGTAGCCCTTCTGCCCAGATTCTTTTTTCCCTTCTGCCATTTAATATGAATAAAGCTACCCTCTTCCTTTGTTTTCTTCATTCTCTCCAGCTATCCTCATCTCATATTTCCTTCTCAACCCCTACCAATACCTAATTATGTGGACCTACATTATATTCTTTTACGACCAACGGATACTAGTACTAGTACTCACATTTACTTCCATTCCATTGCCTATAGTAACTACTATTCACATACGTGAATAAAAACATATTCTTTTGAGGGAGGGCAATAAGGTAATTTTGTAAAGGATAAAAGAAAAGAAATGGGACAAGGAGAGAGTTGGGCCCGAGAGTTACGTCCCAATAGCAGAAACATGTCGTTGTTGTTGGGATTGTGGGATATAGATGAGATTTTGATTAGATACTAAAACGCTTGTGTAGATGTATTTCAAAATTATCAAGTGTAGAAAGTCAGAATAATTAGTCAAATAATTGATCAAGTCAGATATCAGATTATTTCAGCTAAAAGTGTACAACTACCTGCAAATTAGTTTCATCAGGATAGTTGGAAATAACTGAAATGTTAGGCAATTATCCTAAGAGATAATTGCATTTTACTACTACTTCCCTACCCCCACCCTTACACATTAATACAATTACTATTTGATATTTAAATTCAATACAAAAATGAATTATTTTTTAAACTAAAATGTCCCCACTCATTTTTTTTTTTGGTTGCACATTACTCATCACCCTTTCATATACCCCCACACACACACACTCTCGCACACTCATTTTCAAATTGCACCCTCTCAAAACCTCTATTTTATCTCTCTAAATGTTAGCGTCCATTATCGAAAATTTATATTTGCCTGAGAGTTCGACGTCGTTCGTGAAGTCGTCGTCGTGCGACGTGCCTCCTTGGGCTTCCAAAATCGCTGCTTCGCTCTCCTCTGTTCACGTTTTCATGGCTCCACGGATCAATGACATTCGTGCCTTCGCAGCCATTGTGTGGTTTGTGATGTCGTTGTCGTTGTTCCTGAGGCCTCCATCACCACCGCAACCAGGGGCGGACGTAGGAATGCAGTCCAGTCAGGGCAAAAAAAATAGTCAATAAAAAGAATATAAAAAAATTATAATTAATTAATATTTTAAATAATAATTTATCACGACGGTTTGCTAAATTATCATTCATCAATTCATAACTGTACCTAATTTTTACACTATAATAAAATAGAGATTTAACCACGGAATTTTCTAATATGGTTACAGAATCTTCCAACAAAATAATTTCATCTTTAAGTAGTGACATTGCCTATGAATTTTTAACATTCTAGTAGGCAAATGTATTATCTATGAATTGCCTACGGATTCTTAGAGGCAAACAAATTATCAATGAGTTATAATTTATGTAGGTAAACAAATTATCTACACAAATAATTTCGTAGGCAATTACATTAGTAATTTGTAGTAATTAGAATTGCCTATATATAAATTTACCTTATAAATTATAATTTTGTCGATGAATTGTTTTTAGGTAATTTAAGTATTGAAAATGTCTATATGATTAGAAAAATTTGTAGACAAGTCATAGACAATCCTCACTATTTAAGGACGAAATTATTTTTGTTAAAAATTGTATAGGCATGCTGAAAATTTTCGTAGGCAATTGTCTATTTTCTTATAGTGTTAAAAATATTTATGAAATTTTAAAAATATTGAGAGGTATATACGACATTTCGCAACGAAAATTAAGGTGGGACAATTGTCCCACCTTACCCAAGCGTAAATCCGTCAATGACCGCAACGCCACCGTCATCTCTCCATCACCGTCCACTGCATCCCCCACCCGCAAAGAGGCAGTGGTCGCATGTCTCTAAGGTTGTCGATTGCAGAGCTGCTGCAGTGTTTGATCCCGTTCGCACATCGAAAACTAATTCGTCATCCGCTTTGGAGGTCGTCATTCGAAGAAAACGCCCTGCGTCGGATCTAGAGATTTTAACAATCAGTCTGTAAGTATATTCACAATCATGAGTTTGTATGAGCGTTTTTTTTTTTTGGAAACTGCATCTGGTTTGTTTTTATTGGAAACTGCATCTGATTGGGAATCTGTAGATGAAGATAAATGTGCTGGATAAGGGTGGATTTGCAGATGGTGACAAGTGTTATAAATAATGAATTTGTTGGCGAAAATGGGGAATTGAAGATGAAGGTTAAGCTTCATCGAGATGTGAACACTCAGAGTGAAGGGTCCTTGGACCTGCTAAAGAAAAGTAGGGGTTTTCCTATGATTGAATGGTTGCATCTTCTTGCTACAATGATGGGGAAATAAGGGTTTAAACCTGTGTTGCATATGTGCGGGTGCGTGGGTGCGGGGGCGATGCGATACAGATACGGGGATATGTTGGGAAATTTAGAGTTTTGATGAAAGTTCTAAAACACATGTAATAGGACCAGTCAGACCTGTTAGCTGACTGATGTTTTTAATACCAGATATAAGATGATCAGTTGATAATTATTATATAGAACAACTGATGTATAAGATAGGTCACATATTGAGGGGGAACCTCAATATGTATAGGTCAGATCTAAAGATCAGAAGAACAAAAGATCAGCTGAAGTCCGACAGGCCAGAAGGCAAGGGAAGGACAAAAGATCAGACGATCTTATAAAGTCAGATAATCAGGTGAAGTCATGAAACACAAATTCAGAAGACCTGAAGATCAGATGACTACCAAAAGATCAGACCAGAAGACCTACATCAGCCGAGTCTGCTAGTTGAGCTAAGACAACTGGCACCAGAAGACTCTATCATGTAGACTGATCAGTTGTAGCTGATCAGGTCAGCTCACACCAGGTGGTAACTGATGTTTCACCAAGTCATACGTTGTTGATCTGAACAAGAAGAATGTCAACTTTAGTTGGTAGAACAAACACTGAAAAGTGTTTTTATTAACCAATAAGAACAAGACACGTATGAACGGAGCCGACAATACGGGATTTGGTGCTGCTTGGTCAAACGGCTATAAAAGACAACTATCCATGCTTTCGGCCATGCCATCCCTGAAGCACGTCACATCAAATCCTACTTATCTACCAAATATAGCCAGAAATTAAAATTGCTCTCCAACGGCTCTTTGATTTCGGGGTCTATAAATATGGGATTACTCTTCAGAGTAAAGAAGACAGAAATTATCAAGAAGCTTATACTATAGCAAAATTTCCGCACGAAGAACACAACCTTGAAGATTGTTTTCTAAGTGTTCATCCCATAGTTCTTAGCACAGAAATCTTATCCTCTAGCTGTTAGGCTACTTAAATACTAGGAAAGATTTCAAAGTTGGAACAAACAACAAATCTTACCCAAAACCCAAAGTTAGGTTAAGTTTGTTTAGCAAGATTTCAGACTAGGGTTTCTAGTTCTAATTTATGGGATCGGTTGAGTGAGAGCTCTATAAATATCTGTTGGTGTAATGTGTTGGACTAACATAATAATCTAAGTCCAGTTGGTTAAGTTGGTTAAGTTGGTGCCCCTTGTGATAGAGAAGAGTGGACGTAGGACTGGTTGTCCGAACCACTATAAATCTTGTGTGAATTTACCTGATTGATTAACTGCTTTACACTATTGAACACAACTTGATTAAATCTGCATACATATTCTGAGTTAGGATCAGCTAGCACCAAGTTACTGATCTGATCGGATTGACTCCATAATCATCTGATTGAAAACAACTTTGGAATCTGATTTGTTATAAACTGGTTTTTCACACGGGTATAAACTAGCTTCCGCACAATCAGTTATACTGATAGATACCGAACTGATCTACCCTCAGGCGATCAGTAAGTTGGATATCAGTCAAAACTGATTCACTTGCACTCTGATCTGGCAAACTGCAATCACACCTGATCTGCACAAAAGTTTTCAAAAGTCTATTCACCCCTCCCCTCTAGACTTCTGCCCTCACGAAACCCGTTCGGGACCTACAAGTGGTATCAGAGCAGTGGTTCTACGGACCACTGGCTTTGAATATCATCGGTTCTTGAGAAAGAACCTTTGTGATCACTTGAACTGATCTTGAAAAACCTTTTTCAAATCTCATTTGTTTTCAAACTCACGATCAGCATGGATAATACTTCGGGTATGTATCATGATTTGCCTAAATTTTCCATTGATGAGTATGCAGACTGGACGATATACATGAGCAACCATCTGGGATCAATAAGCAGCAGGATGATGGAAGTTCTTGAACGAGAACCCATCATCATCTATCATGACAACCCAGCTGTTGGAGGTGATCCAGATTTTGCAGTTGGAAGTCTTGTCAGAAAGAGCCCTACCCTGATGGATGCTGAAGAGAGAAAACTGTACACTCTGGATACAATAGCCAGACACATAATCATGAAGACCATGGACAAGATAACCAGAGAAAAGATAAGTATCTCAAGACAGCCAAACAGATGTGGGATACACTTGCTGAAATGTGTGTAGGAAATTATCTGATTAAAGATAGCGGTACGCAAAATTTTAACCGTGAAATTCGAAAAAACTTAAGATCTTTACCAAATAAAACCATCAATGAGCTCGATGGAAGAATCACCATGTCGATCAACAAAGCTATGGGAACTTGGGCGAGAAATGTCAGATAAAGACATCAATTACAAGATCTTGAGATCTCTGACTAAGAAGTGGGATATGAAAGTCACTGTAATAAAGGATTGTCAAGATATTGCTAAGATGAAGCCAAGCAACTTGTTCCTGAGTCTTAAAGCTCATGAGTTCGATCTAATCGAAAGAGGGAAAGAAGAAGACGAGTCGCTTTCTTTGAAGCCACACCTTGCATCAAAATCAACAGCATTCAAAGCAGCCAACAGCAACTCAAAGTCTACTGAACCAGTTGGAAATATTATAAGCCAAACTGAACAGATTGCTTTGCTAACCAGAAAACTTGAAAAATCTAACATTCAACTTGGCAAGAATCGCAGATTTTACAGGGATTATCAAAACAGCAGAGGAAGAGATAAGAGACCAGCTGGCAGATCTCCAGAAAGGACCAGATCTGATGACCAAAGAGATGATCACAGAAAGGATCGCAGAGAAGATAAGAAAAGAGATGATCGGCCTGATGAAAGAAGAGACAACAGATCTGAGAGAAGAAATTCTGATTAGCACACCTGCTGAAGAGGTTGACTTGCAGCTCTATTCTGAGCAATTGCTTGATGATCTCTAACGCAGTAGACACTTATACGATAGTGGAAGCCGAAAATGATAAGCTAAGGATTGAAAATACTCAGCTTGTTAAGGAAAATTAATAGTAGAACAATCAACTAAAATCAATGAAAAGATTCAAGAAAGTTAACTCTTCCGATAACTCTTCCGATCGGAAAGCAGATTAAGGAACAACTAGCTATCAATAAACAACAAGCTGATGATTTTAAAATCCTACAAGCCAAGTTTGATGATCTCTTCCGACTACATGAGAGTCTGAAATTAACTGAGGATAGTTTACGTAAGAAAATACAGGTTTTCACGAAATCTTTAAAAACCGTTCAGGATATGAACAACTATTTTCGAACGACAACTAATAAGAAGGGAATTGGGTATGAAAACCCTTCTACATCCTCAAAAGCCCCGACTGGTTCACTTCAAAAAGGTGTAATCAAACGAGTTTCTGATATAGATACACAAAAAGTAAAATATGCATCTGATAAGGGAAAGAGACTCACGAACAAGTAAAGCAAGTGCCCAATCGAAAGGGAAACGAAAATGGACCCCAATCGATTAAGCATCGGTAGGAATCAACAAGAACCCCCGGTTCTTCTGAAGATACCTCAACCTGATCAGCAGATTAGGTATCAGAAAAGACAACCTGTCAAAGGGAAATCTAATCTGAAACCTAATCAGGGTTAGCTACCTAACAAGAAAGCTAAAGGTAAACTGCTAAGACCATTTATGCCAAAAAGATATGAATCTTTTAATGGTAGCAATCGTACCTACACTTACAATCAGAAACCTAGAGATGCTGCACCTGAGCCCTACTAGGTTAAAAGAAGACAAACAACAAAGAAAAATCCTAAGTCTTCTGATTCACTCAAGGCTCGCACAAATAATCATACTGATCAGAATGCATATGAAGAGATGTATGATTATGTAGATGTTTATGGGAGACAAATCTGGCCTTCTGATCTATTTGATTATAATAGAAGTGCCCTGTTTGTATGGATCCCTAAAACCAACTCTAACCCCTCATGACCCAATCCAAAAGGGGTACCTAAAGCCTGATTTGATTGCAGGTTCGCGTGGGTTTAGCCAACAAAGGAGGTGTACAAGTAACTATCTGGTACATCGATAGTGGATGCTCAAGGCACATGACTGGAAGCAAACATCTCCTTAGCTCTTACACAAAACAAGAAGGCCCGCGTGTACTCTTTGGTGATGATAACTTTGGTTTTACCAGAGGATTCAGAACCTTAGAGAATGATGATGTACAGGTTACTGGAGTCTCGTATGTCGAAGGTTTAAAGCATAACCTATTATCAGTTTCACAATTCTGCGACAACGGATTCAGTGTTGAGTTCTCGGCTGATCAGTGTACTATCAAGAATCGAGCTACTCAACAGATCTTGTTAACTGGTTCAAGAAAAGGTACGATTTATACAGCAGATTGGAACAGTTGTCCAAGAAATGCATGCTTGATTGTTAAGAGTTCCAAAAGTAGCAGTTGACTCTGGCACAAAAGAATGAGTCATCTGAACTTTAAAACTCTTAACAAGATAGCAAGGATGTCCTTGGTTGAGGAACTTCCGAATGAGGTATTCTCTAAGGATCAGACATGTGTCGACGTCGGAAGGAAAAACGAGTTAAAGCCTCATTCAAGGGAATCCTGGACCAAATCAAAGATAGTATTGCAATCGCTCCATATGGACTTATTTGGACCCGATTACACCGGATCGATCTCGTGACGAAAATATACTCTGGTAATCGTGGATGATTATTCCAAGTTTACAGGTTGTATTCTTGTATAAGAAGAATGAGACAACAACAAAAGATACGAAATTTTGCTCAAGAAACTACAAAAGCGAAAAGGGTGTCGAGATAGTGAAAATCGGATCGGATAAATGTACAAAATTTCGAACTCTTTTTATTTGATTTTTGCACTAAGTTTGGTATACAACATGAGACATCACCGCAAGAAAACCACAAATGAAATGGGTGTAGCGAATCGGAGAAAGCAAACACTCAAAGAAGATGCTCGCACTATGTTAGCTGAACATGCAACACCAAGCCGTTTATGGGCAGAAGCCATCAATACTGCATGCCACACTCAGAACAGATGCTCTCTAACTAAGACTCACTACAAAACACCCTATGAAACTGGAAGAAGGCGTAAAACCTCGTGTTTCTTACTTCCATGTTTTTGGGTGCAAGTGTTCATACACAACAATGGGAAGAGTCATTGAAGAATTTTGAGGCCAAGTCGATGAGGGTATATTCTTAGGATACTCCTCATCCAAAGAAGGCTTTTCGGGGTTTACAAAATGCATTTAAACCCTAGTTGTGGAAGAAACACCTCATGTGGTCTTTGATGAAACATCTTTTGAACAAGAGAAATCTACCTCAGAACAAGAAGTACCAGATCAACCGGTACCTGATGCACAGAAAATGGATCAGCTAAGTATCAAGGAAAAAGGATCAGAACACGTAATAAAGGTATATTCCGGATCCTGGCGATCCACCAGTCAATCGGACCTAAGGTGCGCATAACCTGTCGATAAAGAAGTTCGTGCAATTTGAGATAAGATCAATCGAACCATCTGGTTCAGGGGGAATACCTGAAGTTCCTACGGACAGACATCAGCACATGATGAGTCCAACATCAGCTGAGACTTGTCCATGTCAAGTGGATCATAAGTCTGCACCACTCCCAATCACTAGTAATGAACTACTATCAAGAGATGATAATGTTCTCCAAATAGATGCAAATCAGAAAAGAAGGACCTAGGTAACCAGTCATCCAACTAATCAGATCATCGGAGACCCATCTGATAGAGTTAAAACTAGACATCAGATTGGTGAAAGTGCCATGTATTGTTGTTATCTGTCTTTGAAGGAACCAACCGAAGTAGAGGAAGCTCTACAAGATGCAAACTGGATTCTAGCCATGCAAGAAGAACTGGAACAGTTTGAAAGGAATCAGGTTTGGAAACTGGTGGACAGACCAACCCATCAAGATGTGATTGGCACAAAGTGGGTATTCAAGAACAAGAGAGATGAGAATAATGTCATAACCAGAAATAAGGTAAGACTTGTTGCTAAGGGGTATTCACAATCAGAAGGAATTGATTATGATGGACCTTTGCACCGATCCTTCGCTTTGAAGCCATTAATTTGTTTTTAGGCATATCTTTGCCCACAGAGGGTTTATTGTGTATCAGATGGATGTAAAGAGTGCATTTTTAAACGGGATACTAGCTGAGGAAGTTTATGTTGAACAACCTCCAGGCTTTGAAAAAGGTGACCAGGTGTACCGCTTAAGAATAGCTCTTTATGGCCTGAAACAAGCTCCTCGAGCTTGGTATGATACACTCTCTCGATTCTTGATAGACGATGGTTTCACTAAAGGAATAGTGGGCCAGAACCTTATTCGAGAATAGAAGATGGAGAAGATATTACGATGGTTCGATTTATGTGGGCGACATCATCTTGGATCTCCCAACAAGAGTTTATGTGAAAAAATTGACAAAAAGTGATGAAAGGGAAGTTCGAGATGTCCATGATGGGTCGGATGAGTTACTTTTTGGGTTTACAAGTTAAGCAAAAGTAATGAAGGATATTCATCTCGCCAAAGGCGAAGTACACTAGGAGTTTATTGGCTAAGTTTGGAGTTCAAAACTGTAAGGAAGCGAAATTCTTATGATGACCGGATTCAAGATGGATCCGAGATGAGGATGGTCGAAAACTAATCGAAAAGAATAATATAGGGCTCTCATTGGATCTTTACTATACCCGACCGCCGCCAAACAAGATATCACTTTTGCGATGTAGGTGTATGTGCGGTTTCGAGAAAATCCAATGCAAAGCCACACGGAAGCGGTAAGCGGATTCTTAAGTATCTAAAGGACGATAAACCTTGGTTTATTTTACCCATCGATGATAATCTAGAGCTTAGTGGTATTCGATTACGATTATGGAGGTTCTGAGAAATTGACAGAAGTCAACCTCGGTACATGTCGGTTTTAGGTAGTAAATCCCATCTCGTGGTTTTTTTCAAAGAAGGACATCGATTCAAGTACATCTACTCTTGAAGCATAATATATATGGTCTGCGGAGAGTTTGCTCCCAAGCTAACCGCCTCGCTTAGTCGGCCACCGAGGATTATAACATTGTAGCTAAGAACGCATGCCTATATTCTCACAGATGATAATAGTCTTTATTGCAATCACTTTCGTAATCGTTTCTACATACAAGATGCAAGCATCTGGATGTCAGACATCATTTTATAAGAGATCATGTTGAAAAGAAGAATATCAGAATGGAAAAGATCCATACTGATAAACAGAAAACTGATATTTTAACCAAGCCACTAGCTGAGATCAGATTCAGAGAATTATGCAATAAGCTAGGGCTTCTGGATCTTGGAGAAAAAGTACCAGAAATGTTTGGTGGACTGATCTCCAGAACCAGCTGGTTAAGAGACTAATCAGGTTAAGAGGAATCAGTTGAGTTAGGTATCTCAACTGATCAGAAGATCAGTCAAGGAACTGATATGAGAAGGCTTTATCAGATTAAAAAGAACCGACGATTAAAGAATTATCAGATTAAAGGAACTGATCAGTTTGGTTGTTTCATACTTTGTAAGTCGATTAAGCTAATGTTCAACAAGCAAGTTACATACGATTAAAGCTTCAATCGCATAAGGAAACATAAAATACACAACAATGGAATAATAGAAATTTTCATTGATAAAGACCCGGAGGTCAGATTTACATTACAAGTTACAAGCACAAAAGGACTTGGAGGTCAGTACATAAACCATAAACCGAAAACCCTAAGCCTAACCCTAGAAGGGGGGGGGAGAGGCTTTAAAGATTTTAAAGCCTGATGCTCCCATTTTCCCCCACTTAACCCTAAAAGGGGTGTGAGAGGCTTTGAAATAATCCTAAAGCCACCCTCAGAGCTTCGGAGTTAGGAGCGAGAGCGGCATTGAAGGATTTCTAAGCCAGGAGCCCCTAGTCCTAAAATCAATGGGCTCTCCAGCTGTTAAATGAGACACAAGTGCCAAAGATGTGGTCCAAAGATCATATGGCCACAAGTGTCACATGCAAATATTGAGTTTGATATACGATGATCAGCTGTTGTCTGATCAAGATCGAATACCAAACTCATGTTTTGTATCAGACTGAGTCTGTTGATGCTAATTTCGTCATCTCGATAGGCACACAAGGTGCATACGGTTAGGAGAAGTGTCTTCTCATTTGCGATAGCAGATCCGCCGCCTCGGTGGTAGAGAAGCTTGGCAATAATTGTATGTGTAATCTTCGATGATGACGAAAGCAGTAATAAGGGACACACAGGGTTGATTTGAGAAGCTGAAATCATTTGAAAAGGGTTAAAGGTTTTTGCCGGAAGTTTCACCGGAAATAAGGGTTCACCGGAATACATGGTTTATAACACTTAAGAAGATAAGTATGGTGAATGGGTTATGTTGTGTAAATCATTGGTCCAATTTATAGAGGCCAAGCAGGGGTGCAAATGCAAATTTGATTTCTCAAAGCCTTTTAGAGAAATTGGCACCGCAAGGACAACACGTAGGAAACACGCGACTGATGATTGGATAAGCATACGGTGATTGATATCCCAAAGTATCCAGACTATTATTACGAATGTCAAATCGCGCCGACTTAGGGAATCGAGACGACTATCCGATTTTTCAAGACTAAGTTTTGGCGGTAACACTTATCCCAAGAATTGACTTGGTCTGAGTAGAATCAGATTAGGTCAACTGAAATCTGATTAGATAAGAGACTGGTCAGATGAGAAAGATCAGTTGAGTATGATACCTCAACAAATCAGATAAATCAGTCAATAAGTAATCAGAAATAACAGTTGAAGGGGGAACTTCAACTGATCAGGGAGGATCAGAAAAGGGAATATCAGACGCAAAGTGGAGCGGATCAGTTGAAAGGGACAGTTGGGAAATTATAAGGATTAGGCAGAAAACTAATATCAACAAGTGGTACAAACAGACTTCAAGTGGTATTGACAGATTACAATATCAGTCAACCATATACACATTTCTGTTTCTTTGTTTACTGCTTATATATCTGAAATTATCTAATGATATTTGCCTTACTGTACACATACTTTTGTGACGCATACCCTGCAAAGTATTTAATGCGGACGTAGGGTATATGTATTAAATGCCACTAAATGTGTTTTTAAATCCAAAAGGCAATCGTGCGTGCATATCCTGACCACAAGATCAAAACTGCTAAATCTGGATCGTTTATCCTTTTCAAACGTTTGATCTTCTAGTCTCGATTTTCCCTCCTTCCTTTTATAAGCTTCATCAAAACCCTACCTGAGTATTTTTCTCAAAATTCTTGCGATTTATTCTCTGCAAACTCACAATTATCTTTCTGCGATTCAAAGTGTTTCTTGCGATTCAACCTATTTCAAAATAGAAATGCAGAATCTGGTAATTTCTGGTTATTTGATGAATTACTTCCTAAAATCAATTGAACATATAGATTACGTCTATTTATGTTATCCTGTGTTATGCCTTATCATTTCTTGATATCCGTATGTATTCATCGATTACTAGGTCTGAGAATAGGTCTGATAATCAATATATGATATCTTTATGGTTATGCACAAATTTTAATCGAGTCTATCTTATTGTAGATGGCCACTCACGGAATGGGCAAAATTATGTGTAACTATGTGGATTTGGCAACCAAAATTGTTGAAGATAAATTTGTAAGGTTTGGTGTTACACAGGATCCGGAATCAATGGAGGTGGAACAAATTCTGAGGAAGGGTGGTCTCAAAAATACTGTGCTGCTCACTGCAATCCAGTAATGTGGTATGAGGCACTAGAATTCTTGAGGAATTTGAAGGTGGACATGGAAAATCCTGGAGACGAACTGATTTCTTCAGTAAATGGAGAGGATATCAGACTTACAAATGCTGATATAACTCGACTGTTCAACCTGCCCAAAGGAAAAATCTCTCCTGCTCACTACAGGGAGAATGAAGACGAACTGATCAGGAATGAACTCTTCAGAGAGGCTGATAACACCAGACCGTAGGCTTTGTCAGGCCTATGTTGAAAAGAAAATACCGTTTGTTGTTTGACATACTGTCAAAAACAATCATGGGTATCTCGTTCAGACCAGATGGATTAATAGCTATAAAAATGTATAGTATGACTGCTATTATCGATGAAGCCAAAAATATTAATTGGCATGGTTTCCTGAAGGCTATTCTGCTCCAAGAACATGGCAAGTTTGGAGTTAGTGAACAGAGAGAAGTCTATCTGAAGAAGAGAATCAGCAATCTCAACAAGGTTGCAGTCATTCTGAAGGACAAGATGCCCAATGTTGAATGGGATCAGAACGGACTGAAGTCCTACAAGGCCTTTCTCTCAACCACAACTGCCATCTATGGGCCATCAGATGATGATATGCGGCCCACCCCCCCTAAGACTAAGAAAGGGAAAAACAAGGAGGCAGCTACGTCTGCAAATGATGCTCCTCAAAAGAAGAAGAGAAAACTGGTAAAGGCTCAGGAGAAGAGGCCAAAGAAGGTAAAACAGGCCACCATGACTCTTTTTCTGGAAGACGAGTCAGATGAAGAAGGAGTGCCAGATCAACCTGATGCGCAGCAGAGATCAGCTGAAAAATCAGACAGGCAGGCTTCCCAAGTTTAGAGTTCACCAGAGCAATCAGAGGGCGGAGCAAGGGATGAACGATCTCCTTCACCTCAATCTCGCGCTGATTCACCACTCAGACTTCTAGCTGCTGAGCATATCTCTCCTTCTCCTTCACATGCTCGCGAACCTGAAAGTTCACCAGTTCGCGAACCAGTAAGATCACCTGCTGCAGAACCAGACGCACTTGCTGCTACAGCAGAACCTCTGCAGATTCAGCCGATCACCAACATCCAAATACTCGGACACCACGGTAACCCTCTACATCTCATCAACCGGAACCTGGTCGATCTGGACAGATGATTCCTGAGTTCAGATCATCCAAGACCATCACCGGGAAAATGGTCAGAATGAGAATTGAACGCGAAATTGATGAGTTGTATCCAGAGTTGGTAGCCCATCCTGTTATTCGAGGGGAAGTAATGGAGATCCTCACTGAAATATCTCCGCGTTTGAAGAATTTCTCAAATTTCATGATCATTATTGAGCAGATGGGAGGTCTTTGATGCATTCGCAGATTTTGATTTCGACATGAAGAAATCTTTCGGGTAGGATCACCAAATGAGCGATAAGCTATTTGAAGCGATCAAAGCTCGATCCACGTAAAGTCGAAATAATTGAACAAGTTGAACTGGAGGTTGTTGTAGAAACTCCTAAGGAAGATGATCCTAAGGAAAATGATCCTATGAAGGATGTGGGAGTTGCCGATGATAGTGGAACTGGTGCTGCAGTTCATGACCAGCCACTGGAGGCGCAAACAACCGAAATGATCGGTGATGCAAAATATTCTCCGCAACACACATCACCACCGATCAACTTCGGAGATCGATCGTGTTTTAAAGATCTTCCGAAAGAAGAAGTTGAGGAGTGTTGGCTAATGAACTTAGCAACACAATAGATATCGTCGAGGCGATTGGCCTCAAAGAAATAACGGATCAACGGAATTGGCTATTTCCCAGTTGAAGCAATCAAAGATCGGGTTCTCTCAAACCGTGACCAACCCGATTCTTTGAATTTAAGAAGACAGATTGGACGACAAGTTAGTTCAGGTTGATCAACAACAAGTTTCTCTTCTAATGGTCACGAAAAGCTTGAAATGACCAAGAAAAACTTGATAAACTCATTCTTACCCTCTCTCTTTGTCGTTGAATCTGTCCAAGACCGAGATGATCTCAAAGATTCAAAATCTATCTACTCAAGCTCAAGGTTTTATCTGTTGAAGATCTTAACAAGGCCATATCGATCGACTTTGGATCTCGACTTCCCACTCAATGCTCTTTTTTGATCAAACCAAAAAGGGGGAAGGATGATTGAGAAACCAACCGACTTTATCGTAACAATGTAAGAACCGATTCGACGGGTTGAATCCTATGGCGGAGACTAGACCATCCGGATCTGTTTGCTAATGAAATTTCGGGAAGATGAAGAAGTCAAAGGCAAGAAAGTTAGTCTGGGTGCCGACATCGAACTCAGACTAGCCACTCGTACTAAGAGAGTCACGAGAAAACACAAATCCTTAGCCGATCTGTGCCGATAAGGAATCGGCCGAGAAACTGCTCTAAGGAGCAGATTAAAAGAAGCTTTCGAATTAGTGAAGTAGAAAGAAGTGCGTAAAAAATTAAGCAGAGGCGTAAGATCCAAAAAAAAATACAGATCGAGGGCGAAGAAAGGCAAAGCCGGAAAATGCAGTCCGTAACCTCGGCTTGCCGCAGAAGAGTTGATGAAATCATTCCGAAAACTGCCGCACATGCCGATAGGTTCGAGGAATGGAATAAGATCGGCGAATGGCTTCGGATGCTTTTTTTCTCGATCTAGTGCCACAAGAAGAATCACCAGATGCGACTTTCTCAACCGGTTGGAGAACAAGCACCCGTATTTTTAAAATATCCGGAAAATGAGGCCAGAGTAATCAATGTGAGAATATCTCGTCAAGAGTATGACGTGATGGACTACTCGAAGAAGAAGGCATGGCTCATTTGAAAGACCGGCATTTCAAAGGTTATATTTTGACATCCCGAACAAAGCTCGCGATAATCGATCCTCGGCAGATCAACGATGTCAAATGGAAGTTATACTGGATATTCAACATTCCTCGGGATCAACGAAAATGCTTTGAGGATATAAGCGAAGAGATTGAAGATCGGAGACCGCTTTAGGATCAAATTTGAATTTAAACCCAAACTTTTCTCGATGTAATATGTAATCGATAAACGATGAATGAAAATTTTATTCTTTTTCGATCCTAAGACAAAATCTCATTGTCTTCCGATTATGTGTTCTTTATTGTTTTATTTTATCAACTCGTTTTTGGTTTATCAAGTGTTTTGGTTTCATCAAAAAGGGGAAATGTTGGGAAATTTAGAGTTTTGATGAAAGTTCTAAAACACATGTAATAGACCCGATCGGACACATTTAGGTTGATTGATGTTTTTAATACCAGTTATAAGATGACCAGTTGATAATTATTATATAGAACAACTGATGTATAAGATAGGTCACATATTGAGGGGGAACATCCATATGTATAGGTCAGATCTAAAGATCAGAAGAACAAAAGATCAGCTAAAGTCCGACAGGCCAGAAGGCAAGGGAAGGACAGAAGATCAGACGATCTTATAAAGTCAGATAATCAGGTGAAGTCATGAAACACAAATTCAGAAGACCTGAAGATCAGATGACTACCAAAAGATCAGACCAGAAGACCTACATCAGTCGAGTCTGCTAGTTGAGCTAAGACAATTGGCACCAGAAGACTCTATCAGGTAGACCGATCGGTTATGCTTGATCGGTCGTCACCACACCGTGTGGTAAATCGATGTTTCACCAAGTCATACGTTGTTGATCTGAACAAGAAGAATGTCAACTTTAGTTGGTAGAACAAACACTGAAAAGTGTTTTTGTTAACCAATAAGAACAAGACACGTATGAACGGAGCCGACAATACGGGATTTGGTGCTGCTTTGTCAAACGGCTATAAAAGACAACTATCCATGCTTTCGGCCATGCCGTCCCTGAAGCACGTAACATCAAATCCTACTTATCTTCAAATATAGCCAGAAATTAAAATTGCTCTCCAACGGCTCTTTGATTTCGGGGTCTATAAATATGGGATTACTCTTCAGAGTAAAGAAGACTGAAATTATCAAGAAGCTTATACTATAGCAAAATTTCTTCACGAAGAACACAACCTTGAAGATTATTTTCTAAGTGTTCATCCCATAGTTCTTAGCACATAAATCTTATCCTCTAGCTGTTAGGCTACTTAAATACTAGGAAATATTTCAAAGTTGGAACAAACAACAAATCTTACCCAAAACCCAAAGTTAGGTTAAGTTTGTTTAGCAAGATTTCGCATAGGGTTTCTAGTTACGATTTAAGGATCGGTTGAGTGAGAGCTCTATAAATATATGTTGGTGTAATGTGTTGGACTAACACAATAATCTAAGTCCGATTGGTTATGTTGGTGCCCTTGTGATAGGGAAGAGTGGGCGTGGGGATGGGTTGTCGAAACCACTATAAATCTTGTGTGAATTACCTGATTGATTAACTGCTTTACACTATTGCACACAACTTGATTAAATCTGCATACATATTTTGAGTTAGGATCAACTAGCACCAAGTTACTGATCTGATCGGATTGACTCCATAATCATCTGATTGAAAACAGCTTTGGAATCTGATTTGTTATAAACTAGTTTTTCACACGGGTATAAACTAGCTTCACAACAATCAGTTAAACTGATAGATACCGAACTGATCTGCCCTTAGACGATCAGTAAGTTGGATATCAGTCCAAACTGATTCACTTGCACTCTGATCAGGCAAACTGCAATCACACCTGATCTGCACAAAAGTTTTCAGAAGTCTATTCACCCCTCCCCTCTAAACTTCTGCCCTCACGAAACCCGTTCGGGACCTACAGGATACGAATTTTTGAAAAATTCAGGGTGCGATTCGGTAAGGATACATTTATTTATTTATTATTTTATTATATATTATACCTGTAAAATATATGGAAATAACAATATACGGAATGTTGGAGGCGACGCAGCATGAAGAAAACATAAATGAGACGATGGTGTGTTCTGTTCGTGTGGTGAGACTGGTAACTTACTAACTTTGAGTGTTGATAAGGTAATTTTAAGTTTTCTTATTTTAAGTTATTTTACTTATTTAAAATTAGTTTTCTTATTTTAAGTTTTAAAAACTACAGCATTGCCCCATAAATTATTTTTTTTCAAAATTACCCAAGACGCACCCAAAACGCACCGGATTCGCGTCATAAATGCACCGGTGCGCATATCTTTTTTTTCAAAATTCACCATGTGGCGCACCGGGTGAGAATCCCACGTGAATCGCACCCACACCCGCACCCGCCAAGTATCCGATACTGCACCATTGTATTTTTTAGAGTATCCGTGCATTAGAGGTTTAAACGTTCAGTGATGAAGGCCTAGGCAGTACGAAAATAAATTTGTAATATTACACATGGACATACAAGACTTGAGCAAAGTCATGAGGAATATCAGCTAGGGAAGTGGACTGGATTTTTTCTTTATTAACAACATACCATATTGCGCGAGAAACAGATTCACCATTGTGGGAGAAGGCCAGTGGGACAGTATGCAGAAGTAAGTCAAAACCAGAGTTGTGTACATTGAGATGGGACACCGACGTTGGTTGTAATACATAAAGTCTAACTTACTCGATGTGCGTGGTTCGTGACTATGACGGTAACTTGAAAGCGATGGATTCTCATCGTACCTGTCAGGATTTACTAGAAGGGGAACTTGTGTCGATGACAAACAAATTTGATTTTTGCAAAATGATCAATATGGGTATTGGCCATGTCAAAATCGAACTCGTTGTCAGCAATGCAATGATTTGCTAAAGGAAAACCATTCCATGGACCGAAAGGGTGTGTAACTAAGAAAATTTGGCACATGCTGATTGCATACCTAACTTGATGAATTAATGTGTGTAGGAAAGCAAATAAGGTGACGCATGCATGCCTTAGCAAAGTTTGTAATATCCTTCTCTACTCCTCAAGTTTGGTCTCAAACAAGTTTCTCAAGTTAGCTACAAGATTTGGCTCAGAAGGACGTCGTTTTGTAAAATTTTTTATTAAACTGTAACTTAAAAAAAAATCGTTAAGCCAATTTAATTTTATATACGTGTAAAACAAATCAATTAGCCTTGGGTAGGAATCAATCAAAAAAATATATAACTTAATAAGTATGTATTGTTGGGAAATTTTAAGTCTCAATTCACAACAAGAGGAAAATAAAATATAAATGAGAAATTAAATGAATAAAAAACGACAATCACCAACACAAGAATTTTATGTGAAAAACTCCAAAAAAGGGAGAAAAATCACGACCCACAAAAGAAATATCACTGTATAATAAATTTCTACTATCACACAGAATTCCTATCTCACACTCGACGCCCCTACACAATTACAAGCTTTTAAAGACTTACACCTTCTCACAATACTACTACAATAGAATATGTGAACGGAATTTAATTAGAATCAAACACAAGATCAAAGTGTATTGATTGGTGCAATTGTAACAAAGACTAATGGACTCCTTATATAGGATTAGTAAGCCCTGCCTCTTTGTTCACAATGGATGTGGGACAAACATCCTTTTATTTTAACACAAAATAAGTCAAACAATCTCCACCTTGGTAAAATAAAAGAAAATTCAATTGTCTTTACCGACAATCATGATTCTTAAACCAAAGAATCATCATTCTCAAAACAAAGAATAACTTATTCCACCATATGAGTAGAACACTTAGAATCAATCATTCTAAGAATTTTCAACTTCTTAGAATAAACCATTCTAAGAATTTTCTTTGGAACATGTCGAAAAACTTGCTAAAAACTATGTGCTCCTTCTAGCTTTTGGCTTCCCTAGAAGTCCTTCAGTCATCGACATCATCACCACACCTTGAATCCATGTTAAACCAATGCACATGTGGTCCAACTAACATTCACATCATTTTCCATGGCAGTTGGACATGTCAAAAGGATGTTCATGTCCTAAACAGAGGACATCACTATTTGTCACAATGTTAGTTTCAGAGTTATTTTCCACGACCGCTCCATGTTGACAGTTTCTCTTTGTACGCTCGGGTTTCCCGCGCTTCCAACAAACAACATCATTGAAGTCCTTCTTCCTTCCTTTGCTAAAAGCCACCATTGTTGAATCTTCCGTTGAAGTTCGCCCTTCACTCATCAGTCTTCTCTCTTCAAAAGAAGTTTTCCTATAACTTCAGCAAAATTTAAAGTTTCCTTCCCATACATTAAAATTGGTTTCATATGCTCATAAGTATGCGGAAGAGACATGATGAGCCTCAACGCTATATCCTCATCTTCAATTTTCACTTCAAATGCCTCTAGTTCAGAGATAACACCATTAAGAGTACTCAAATGATCATAAATTTTCATACCTTCATCCATCAGTAAGGTGTGAAATTGTTCTTTCACGTACAATTGATTTGAAATGCCTTCACTTGGTAAAGATCATCTAGTTTTTCCCACAACTCCTTGGCACTTGAAATCCTGTGTATATTTGCAAGAACATTATTGGTCAAGCACATACGTATTGTGCTTGCAACCCTCAGATCCAGACCCTCTCAATCTTCATCACTCATACCAGAATCTTTTTTGTTTGTACTCTCAGATGAACCTAGCCCTCCTTTCAGAGTCTTGTGTAAACCAAATTGTATCAGCACATCCTTAACTTGCACTTGTCACTAGCTAAAGTTGATTCTTCCATCAAATTTCTCCACATCAAACTTCATTGGACTTGAAGCCTTTGACATACTGTTTCTCCACATCTTGTTGAACCCCAAACCTTTCTCAAGTATTCTTTTATGATGTAGAAGATCAGACTAGGCTACAACCACGGAGCATACTCAGAATATCTAGAGACCAAACCTGGCTCTGATTCCACTTGTTGGGAAATTAAGTCTCAATTCACAACAAGAAAAAGAAAAAAAATTGAATAAAAAATGACAATCACCAACCACAAGAATTTTACGTGGAAAACTCCAAAACTGGAGAAAAACCATGACCCACAAAAGAAATATCATTGTATGATAAATTTCTACGATCACACAGAATTTCTATCTCTCACTCGACACCCCTACACTATTACAAGTCTTTTAAAGACTCTCACCTTCTCACAAGACTACTACAATAGAATATGTGAAAGGAATTTAACTAGAATCAAACACAATTCTAAAGTGTATTGATTGGTGCAATTGTAACAAAGACTAATGAGCTCCTTATATAGGATTAGGAAGCCCCCCTCTTTGTACACAATCGATGTAGGACAAACATCCTTTTATTTTAACACAAAATAAGTCCAACATGTGCTTGGAAATTGGATCATTCTATTATAAACGGAAAAAGAGGAGCGGACTACTATTGTTATTAGGGGTGGAAAAAAATACCAAACTTTCGGTATACCGTGCTTACCGTACCGAAAAATACCAAAACTACCAAATTTTCGGTACGGTAATGGTATGAACTTGGCCATACAGCGGTATTTCGTATATACTGAAATTCCGAAAAAAATTCGGTAAGTTCGGTATGACGGTATTACGGTATATACCATACAGAAAATCTATAATAAAATAATAATTTTATAATATAATATACAATTTTACATTATTTTTTAAATCTTAAAAACTTAAAATTTAGAAATTGCAATAATATACCAGTATTTTTTCGGTATGAAATGGTATATCTGTATTTCGGTATGAAATTTTACATCGATATTTCGGTATGAAATTTTACATCGATATTTCGGTATGAAACGGTATATACCAAAAATTCGGTACAACATACTGAATTTTCGATACAATATACGGTATGCATTTTTCGGTATATCGAAAATTTCGATACGGTAATGTTATCCATTTTTGCATACCGAAAAATTCGATACGGTATAAACCGTAACGAAAAATCCCTAATTGTTATCAAGAGATTAATTACAAATTATTAGTGCCTGAGATATAATGAAATGAAGTAAAAACTAAAGTGGATAGGAAAATATATAATTAGTCATAGCTAGTGTCATTAATTTACTTGTTCAAGTTTCCCTTGAACATAAATAAATTTCATGTCAAGAACGAATGTCATATTCTAATTCATTATAGTTTTGACTTTTGAGGAATGCAACATGGTGGGAGGAGGATGTTTTCCACGAAACAAAGAATTTTTTTATTTTTTTTCCTACTTGTGTTACCTATCGCACCATTTACTGATACTATATTATGCGTTCACATTTAATCCAGCTGTAATGACATCATTTCATCAACACTCTTGCAATTAGTATCACTTTGATGCACCAATGGTGCAAACCATGAAACTTCCAATAGGTTGAGTTTTTTTTTTTTAATCTTTTAGCACTTTTTAATTAAATTATTATTGAAAGACAGAAATTGAATGAGAGGGTCTCATGTGCATTCAGATACACCGTGCACTTATAGTGCATTTTAAAACCATGCAGTTTTTTATACTGAAAGATGCAACTCGTTTACACTGAATCGCACAACTATTAATATAAAAAAATAATTGCATGTTTTATTATAATAAGTTGCACGGTTCTAAAATGCACTATGAGTGCATAGTGCACCTGAATGCATATAAGACTTAGCCAAATCGAATTTAAACCATTGCGATGCTACATACAAACCAACTAATTAATGTGGTGCAATCCTTTTGTTTCTTCGAGCTATTTGATTGAGCTTTTATGATTTTTAATAAATTCGTAATGTTTTTCTTATAAATTTTAGGAATAAATTATATGTTAGACTTAGAATATAAAAGTACTGTTTTTGATCAAAGTGGGGTGGTCATAACTTGCATTTTAATAAAATTGTACATTCAACAACCCCTTTAACTTAGCAAAGTAGCAAACACGATTTCTACAGTTCAATAATGTTTAGACATTTATAATATTTTGTTGCATTTTTAAGAAAAACGAGAAAGAGTCTAACGTGTAAAAATGATTGATATTATATTATTAAAGTGTATAAGTATAATTTATTTGGATTAATACTAGTAGGATGTATAAATTTTTGTAGTTGTAGATTTAATGAGATTTTGAAATCCAAATTTTTTTAAATCCAAAACAGAACGTGATGTGAATCACAACAAATCTTTCCTAAACAAACACATACCATGACACTTTCTTTGGTCAAGACAAAGATTTTTTCAATCTCCAAATTGAATCTAAAAAATTAAGAGGCACTCTTGCGTGAGACCGTCTCACGATGAGACGGAGTGTAATTTGGGCATTGACGCTTTAACATTTTAGGATGTGTGAGTGTTAATTGTGTTAAGTTGTACTATGTCTCATGCATGAGACCGTCTCATACGAGTTTTTGTCAAAAAATTATCCCCTCAATTTTTTGAGGAAAAAGAAAAAAGCTAACCCTAAAGGATACGTGTAACTTTTATATATATCTAATAGCCACGTCTTTTTTTGAACTGTTTTAACCCAAAGGCCCTGAAGAAAATCCGAGCATTCCATAATTTAAATCTACAATGGATTGCTTATTTTTAAATGGGTGCATTTTGTTTTCTATTTTTAGAGTTCAGCTGCTCCCATTTAACTAAAATTAACTCATTTCCAAAAAAAATTAACTGTAGAAGGAAAAGATACATAGCCTTCCATATTTACATACTTAGCTTTCAGATATCATGAAAAATTACTAAAGTACAGAAATTCCAAATCAATATAGTTTGTAACCAATCTTCACCCATTTATCATGCAATCATTCCCCCAACTTCCAGTCAAATGAATTTGCTGGACTGACACCTTATAACTAAGCAATAAGCATCGATTCCCTCTCTCATAGCATAAATGCACGACAAAATACATTAATTGAACGAGTGTGTTTCATGTGTACCAACTTGTTATATTAAAAGATGCAACTTGTTTGCATTGAATCGTGCAATTATTTTTTCATATTAGTATATTGCATGTTTCATTATAACTAAATTGCATCTTTCAGTAATACTACATGATTCTAAAATGCACTATAACTGAACGATGCACCTGAATGCATACAAGAGTTAACCTAATTGAAATAAAAATACATTAATGCAGGATCAAACTATTACTCATTAAATCAAAACAAAAAATGAATATATTAAAATACATGAAATAATAATGAGGAAACAAGAATGAGGACTCTTTTTGTGATCTCATATCAGGAAAAAAAATCAGAGCCCACATCAACATCCAATACTAAAATGATTCAGAAAAAGCAGAAAAAAAGTTTATTGTTGTAAATAAAAAAAAGGAAGAAGAATTCAAGAAGAACCATTTTCGGATCGATCAAAATGGAGAAGTTGACCGCAGCATTTGGGGCAAATTCGGAGCTGTTTCGGCACCATGTAGTACATGAAGCAGCTTTTGCAACCAGCAACCACCAACACATTACTATTATTATTTGAATTTGAAGTTGAATTGAAGTTGATATTTTCAACCCCATCGCTTTGTTGATAATAATAATTTTCTTGGTTTCCACTCCATTGTTGTTGTTGTCTGGACGACGAACCGTCGCTGTCGTAGGAGCTGCTATCGTCCTCGCTGTAATATTCGCCGCTATACTGCGCCCTTGTGCGCGGATCTTCCGTTGCTCTCATCCCCGTTCTCCAATTTATATAGTAAATCTCATCGCTCTGTTCAAACATAATCCATAAATTAGTTACAACCGCAATGAATGATATTAGTTTATGTTTATGTGATTTTAGTTTATTATTATGTTTATGTGATTTTAGTTTATATAATAACCGCATATGAAAAAAATGACTGCGATATTAATTTATAAGATTAATGATATTAGATTTTCATACTGTAAACAAGAGTTTGTGATATTTTTGGGTGTAAATTTTTTATTTTTTTTTAAATGTGTGTAAATGAAGAAAGGGGCATAATAAATAAGCGCCATTAAAGCAGAGAAACATCTGGGGCCGAGCAAAAAAACAAAGGGGAAATAATGGCGGATCTGTTAAGGTTTCAAAGCAATAAATGAACAACAACAAAAAAAATAAAACAAAATTCACAAAAACAAGTGCTCGATTTAACAATAATAACGATAGCGATTTCAAATCTCATTTTGTCTGTTTTTGTAATTTCACCTTCAAATCGAGGCATTGCTCCCAATGGTAGGGGAGAGGGGCCTGTGAATTGAGCTCCAAGACACGTGTGGATGCGTCCGGCGGCGGCGAATCGGAGCCACGCGCCGCCACATCGCCGCCGTTGCCGCTGCTGCAACTGCTGCCGCTGCTGTCTTGGTTGTTCAAAGAACAGTTCTGCAGAGATCTCTCTAAGGAGGATGTGAGAGTGGACATATTTGGAGATGACATTTTTTTTTTCTTTCTATCCTACCTAAAATTTAACAACCCTAAAACAACAAAATCGAATGAAAATTTTAGGTACAGAAAATGAAAAAAAAAAAAAAATTGGGGGAATTTAAGGGGGTAGGGAGAGAGATTGAAGAGGTGTTGAGAAAAGTGATGAGAGGAAAAGGGGAGGGTGGAATTTTGGAGCTTAAAGAGGCAAGAAAAAAAAAAGATTATATGATTTGAGAATAATGGTTTGCGGGTTTTAAAAGGATTAGGGGTGCGCGTGACATATGTTTGAAAGAATCGTGAGCCAGGTGGGGGCACCAATGGGGACAAAACCGTGCTAAGTGTTTCTATTTTTGTCTCTAATTTTTCATTATAAATCATCTTCGCTGTATTTATTTTGGGATTCAAACGGATGGACTTGGGACTTTGTACTCCCCATTTAATATAAGTTTGAGATTTAGAGTGTATTTTTTAAATTTCACATTCAATCCACATCTACAATTACCTATAAAATTTATTACTTCCTCCTACCCAAGATTATAGTAACACCAAAAATGGACCACAAACCAAGTAAAGTGGGTTTGAGTGGGTTTGAGTGAAATAAAATAAGGGTGTTGTAAGTGTATTAATATTATGTTTGTTTCTATTTTGGGAGTATTGCAGTAATGTTAGGACTTCCAAATAAATCAAGTGTTGCAATATTCACGAGACGGAAGGATATTACTTTTTCCAATACATCACACTTTATATAATACAACATTAATTTCTATTAAATATTAATTTGACATAAAGTTAAATCTCACCCTACTCAAATCTCAAAACAAACATATACATTCACTATTTATCAAGGATTTTAAATCCCTAGATTCTAAAATTTGACTTGCTCCGCACACTTAAATCCCAAAACATACACAACCCTTATGTTTTATGTTGTTAATTACAAAATGGCAAAGTTTTCTATGGATCCGGGTGCAGCGTTATTCATAGTGCATTTTAAAACAGTGTAATTTATTATATTGAAATATGCAATTTGTTTATACTGAATTTTGTAATTATTAATATGAAAAAATAATTGCATGATTCAGTGTAAATAAATTACACGATTTTAAAATGCACTATAAATGCACAGTGCACCTAGATGCACATGAAACTCACTCTTACAAAATGTGTATACACTCAAATTTACGATGAACTTTAGGGTATGTTTGTTTCGGGATTTATGTGTGCGGGGGAAGTCATGACTTCGAAATCCTATGAATTTAAAAATTTTGGTGAATAGTAAAAAATATGTGTTTGTTTTGGGATTTTAATATGGTGAAATTTTACTTTATGTCAAATCAATGTTTAATAATGATTGATATTATATTATTATATTGTGTTGAGAGTGGGAAAAATAGTGATGTGATTGTATTGAATTTTGTAAAAAATATGGATATATGTGTACTTTATAGGAGATAATTTTGAAGTCTAATTTTAAATTTCAAACTATAATGAGACGTGGTTTTTAAAGTCTTAAGTCCATCAGGGTGAGTCCCGAAACAAACATACCCTTAGTATGTTTGTTTTGAGCTTGAGGTGGATGGAGCAAATCCGGATGGGGGAAAAAGGTGGATGGGGAAAATCCTGTGAATAGTAATACATTGTTTGTTTTAGGTTGGATGTAGTAGAGATGAATGGAGCTTTATGTCAAATCAATACTTTTAATTATGATGATGTATTATTTTATTATTGTTAGTTAGTATGATAATGATTGTATGAAATAAAAGTGTAAGAAAAGTAAGAGAGATAATGAATTGTTATAAGAAAAGTATGAGAGAGAATGAGTTGGTGTAAGAAAAGTAGTGATGTAATAGTTTTAGGGTATAGATGTATAATAGGTGTGAATGTGTATTTGGATGGAGGATGGGATGTGAAAATCCAAAAAATGGACGGGACGGGGGGAGGCCCATCCCCCATCTGGACCTATTAAGGATAATTGATATGTATATTAAGGATAATTGATATGTAATTATAGATTAGATCTTGTATTTAATTATGTTTGACCTTTCCTTAATACTCGGTCTATATTATTGTAATTGTATCTTTATATATAGTGGTAATCCTCTCATCGCCTCATTAACGGTGATATTCTAATTATCATCACATGGTATCACGATCCTACACACGATCCTATCCCTAATTTTCTACCGCCGCCGATCATCTCTTCCGCTCGCCGGCTCTCTTCGTTGGACTGGTCCCCTCCAACTCCTCAACTGATTTCTGGACAAGTCCCCTCCAGTATCATTGTCTCGTGCGATTAACTAGTTCTCGCAACCCTAATATTCTGTTCTCGACCCTATTGTTTGATCGCGACCATACGCTTCAGGTTTTTCAATGGCGGCACCATCCTCTTCCACCACCGATCCGCTCCCTGTCAATACCATGCTCTCTATGGTGCCGATCAAACTTGAACCCTCTACTTACTTGATGTGGTATCGTCAACTCATTCATATGGCCGAGTGCTTCGATCTAATGGGTTTTCTTGATGGATCAGTTGTGGCCCCATCCCCTACAATCACGATTGATGGAGCCCAACAACCAAATCCGGTGTTTCTTGTGTGGCGTATGAAAGACAAGAAATTACTTAGCGTCGTCTTCACGTCGCTCACTCCGGATGCGGCCTCGGAGGTTCTGGATTGTCAAACCTCTCATTCGGCTTGGTCGACGCTTCTTGCGGCGTTCTCTGACTCATCCGCTTCTCACACCCATCAGCTACGTGAGGAGTTGCTTTCTCTTCGGAAGGGTGATCTCTCGGTGGACGACTATGGCCGGAAATTTAAAAACTTATGTGATCAACTTTCGGCAATTGGTCGCCCTATTGATGAAACTGATAAAAGCCATTGGTTCTTACGAGGTTTAGGCATTCAATTTGCCTCGTTTGCTGACACGCGAATGGCGCTAACCACATTGCCTGTGTTTCGTACCTTGCTTCATCAAGCTCGTCAGTTTGAGATGATGTTGCGTGCTATGGAAGGTGGTTCTCCATCTTCGGCGGCGTTCACAGCTTCAAACTTGGGAAATGGCCGTGCAGGTGGTGGTCGTTCCTCAGGTGGACAAGGTCAGTCTAAGGGCGATTCTGGTTTCTCTTCGGGCAATCAGGGGTTCAACAACAGAGGCCAAAATTTTCAGCACTCTAATAATCGTCTGCAGTCTATAGGGTTTCGTGGTAATTCGGGTAGCAAAACGGGTAATCAGGGTGGCAATGGGGGTCGTCGTACCTATACTCCTCGTTGTCAGATATGCAGTGGTGAACATTATGCGAATAAATGCCCTCAATTTATTGCTGCTCGGAATGCTGCCTCTTCTGCCAATCTTGCTCAGGCCTTTAATTATTCTTGTCAGGTTTCTGATTCCACTCCTGATTGGTATTTGGACTCTGGTGCTTCTGCGCATATGACGAATCAGACATCTCCTCTTGACTCCTTCGAGCCTTATACTGGTAACGGTTCTGTTATTGTTGGTAATGGTTCTGCTTTAAATATTTCGCATGTTGGCACTTCTAAATTATCTGGGGATGTAAACTTGTTGGATGTATTGGTTGTGCCACATATTACTAAGAACTTATTATCTATTTCTAAGTTGACTGTTGATTATCCTGTTGGCGTTGTGTTCTCTAATAAGTTCTTTGCCATTCAGAACCGGGTCGCAAGAAAATTATGGCTCAGGGAAGGTGTGATAAAGGTTTATATTTGCTTGATCGGGGTGTCCCGGCGCTAGTTGCAACAATTAGGAATAAAGACTTGAAGGCTAGTTTTGATTTATGGCATCTTCGTTTGGGCATGTCCCGTTTACAATTATTTCTTTATTGCAAAAGTTAGGCCAGTTGTCTATTACTTCTTTATTACCAAATCCTACACTTTGTTCCTCTTGTCAGTTGGCTAAGAGCAAACGTTTACCTTTTTTGTTGAATGAAAAACGTGCTGATGCAGTGCTTGACTTAGTCCATTGTGATCTGTGGGGCCTGTTGGGGAATATACTGAAAAGTATGCTTTTTTACTTTGTATAATCAAAACTGAATTTCCAGACTTATTTACTGAAATAAATTGTTTATCACTGATGCTTTAAATATGATTTAATGTTATATATATTTACTGCATAACTGTTCAATAATTAAATGCGTGTTACATCAGAGTTAATTTAGTGATACCCGATCACAGAAGATTAAATTAACAGTCCCTTGTAACTATAAGTACGCCATTCACGACCTAGATGGAAATGAACAACCATCGCGAAAGGTTGAGGTGTAAGGCTTAGATTGGTTTGTCTTGACCAAGAGATTACACTAGTGCATGACTGATGTCTTTGAATAGGACCTCTGAGGAGGATAAATTCTTGAGCCCTAACAAGGAAGAATTAGACCTCAGTGGTTCGTTGTTTCTTAACCTTCGTCCCTTAAATAGGATCACGTGGGATCGGTAACTATTGCTTTGACTTATCATGGGTAGCGAATCAGAGAGAGATTCAATACTTTTTATCTTGGGCAATATTATTGGTCACATGTGATTGCTAAGATTTAATCTGAAGAATCGTGTGCAAATACGCTTGCTTGATTTGCCCCCTCGAGGTTCATAAGTTTTATCATACCAAATCTTGCAAGTGGAATTAGTTTCCGGTATGGATAATAATGTTGAACCGTTCCTCGACCAAGGACAAAAAATATTAATTAATCGGAAAGCTATTTCAAAGTGGCTTGAATTAATTAATGGGCTAGATAATCTTAAACACGGAAATAATGACCGGGAGCCATATTGATCGTAATATGGGTTAAGATGGATAGTACAATATTAATTATGTAGTGAGATTAATTAATATTTATGGGCTTGAATTATATTGTGGCTCAATATTAGATATTCAAGATCCATTAGAAGGTCCAATCTTAATTCTCCTAAAGGCCCCCGAGTAGCCCAACATATAGTCCAATAACCTAAAAAGGTGATTAAAATAAAATAAATATTGTTGCTTATATTTCCTCATTATTTTCGAAAATTATGGATAAAAGAGGAGAAAGATTTTCTTTGAATTTTGTTATGGAATGAAGATATGTATTCTTGGAATACAAGATTATCTCATTAAATTCAAGAAATCTCCCACTTTGGTTATTCATTAAGTATTTTCAAATTTTTTGAAAAAATAGAGGGCAAGAAAGATTTTCTTGATTTTCTTGAAAAGATATTATGGAAGATATGTATTTCTTGAAATACAAGAATATCTCATAAATTCAAGAAGATCCAAATCTTGGATTCTTTCACACTCATTTTTTTCGAAAATTCCATAAAGAAAAGAGGAGGTGGATTTTTTTGGAATATTTTAATTATGGGAAAAAGAATATATGGGATATATTCAAGATTTCTTGGTGACCAAGAAAAGTCTTTTTCCCACATTGAAAATTCACATAAATTTCGTGCCCCTCCTCTCCTATAAATAGGGATGATTAGTTCATTCCCAAAATACAATTCCATGTCTTTGGAAATATTAGCAAATCCACATAATGGTGCAACAAAGTTTATTTTTTCCTTTTGTTAATTGTTCGCGAGTATCCTTCCACGGATTGTCGAGCAAGGGCTAAGGGGAATACTTGGGAAGTCCTTTTTGGTTAGTCCGTCCGATCAAGTCAATGCTTATCCCGTCCAGGGTAATGCGTTCACGTAAACCCGTAGATTATGCATCGTGGGTTTTACGTGGCTTTTTATATGCATGATATGTTGTTGCAATTATTATTTGAATTAATATAGGAATAATTCATGCTAGTAATAATTAATGAATTAAATTTGTATTTAAATATTCACCTTAATAGATCTGTCGGCAACTCATTCCCCAACAAGCGTATCGTAGCCAGCCAATTTGACTCAAATTTTTAAATTGTAATTTAATTCACGGACATTAAATTTGAAATTGGATAGTAGAACCGTTAGATCTGCTTTTGCGGTATCCAATTGTCATGGGTTTTAATGTTTTATTTTGCATGCATATAAACTGTGGTTTTTAATTCGATTCGTTGGATTTGTTTTGCCTCGTGAGAAAATCCAATGAGTAGACTAGGATTTTGTTTGATTTGATCAATATAATAAATTTAAGTCTAGATCTAGGTTTATTTATTTTTTGTAAATAAATTGTAACCGATCGGATCGAAGAGATGAAGAATTAAAGGAAAACTTAAGGCCGAAATCGACGAACGGGCGTAAGGCCGGCGATGAAGCCTGTAGTCGGCGACGGGCGTGCGCGGTTTGAAGTCGCAAGGAGGACTATGGGCGCAAGGCGGAGCAGACGCGCGAGATCTGTTGGCGCGAGGCGGTCGTGCTCGACGCTGATGCGCGGGACGCCGCATCGCCGCCGCCGAGGACTACCGACCGCCGACTTACCGAGGCGCTTGGTGTCGGCTGTGGCTCGCCAAAGTGCGTTTATGTCATGAGTTCTAAAGGCGGCGGCGGCGAATCTTGCCAGATCCCCCATAGGAAATGGCGTGGCGGTTCGAGACGGCATTTTTCGAGAGCGAACAAGTGGGAGAAATTCGAGACGCGTGTTTCTTCAAGATCAAGTCAAGAAAAATCAAACCATGACAATTGGATAATTTTTGCCCAATATGTTTATTTTTTTCTGCTTTTACTTGATTTATTTGTCTTTATCTTATGCTTTATTTAATTTGTTTAAATGTGTTTGCATGAGGGTTGCCAAATTGAAAAATCTCAACTTCAAAATTACTAAGTATGTTTTAAATAATTAATTGACAATTTTATTCCTGATAATAAAATTGAATTAATTTTGACCTCCATGATTTATTTATTTGTGAATTCTTTTGGAGAAATTCCCCAACGGATTCGGCCAAAAGATAGGTTTCACATTAATGAATTCCAAACGGATGATTGTGGGTTATTACTAGTGGCGGCGATGACCCTCCCAACGAGGCTCGATCAAAAGCGAAATAGTAATCATGTATTTAATCATGGTTATTACTTAGGTATAAAATTGATATGCATATACTTCTCAAAGTCCCCCGTCAATTTTATATTGGTCAGGGGCCAAACTATTAATCGATATTAAGGGGTTTGTAACTATTCTTGTTTGTAACCGAACTTGAATGTGTTTAAATAATGACCCACCCAACGTGGCTTATTTAAACTGTTTTTGAGATGTTGGCTGATGCATGTTCATATTTTTTTTTTTGAGATTTTAAATATGATGAAATGTGATCGAACCTTGTGATATATTTGTGCTATCAGATATAGTTGTTTATTTCGGTTCGGCACGTCGCTACCTTTTTAATCCACTCAGTTATTATACTTAAAAGTCAATACAATATGTATGGAAACTATATTTATTGGAAAATTATAATTGTCCTAATCGCATAAAAAGCACAAGTGGATTTTAACACACAAAAATCGATGAGCCAACCGACGAGTCAAAACACGCGGGACTCGTCGGATCACCTTCTTGAGAGATGTCGTCATTTGAAATGGTGGAGGGAAAACCCGTGAGGGATTACGCCTCAAAATAGATGGCCCATCCCGAACAAACTTGAGATTCGAAAAGATTATGATCCGGAGACTCGGATGAATTTGGTACTTCATTCTCTGCCTAAAGGTTTTTTGAGCATTTTGGCCTCGCTTGCTAATTTGTTGCAAAACTTTTGGACTCGGCGAAAATGATGATAAGGCATCAAACTCAAGCTTTGATTTTAGTGGTCCGCTTTCATCTTCTAGGCCAAGGGTAGGCAAGATAAAGAAGAGGACCAAAGGCCATAAGCAATAAAACTCAATCATGCCGCAAGGCAATGGTAAGATGAGGAATGCTTGTTGAAATCAAGGAAAATCCAAAGAGGAAGTGCTTAAGCCGAGGTGAGAGAGGACAATGGAGGTTTTGCTGTTCCAACCCCAAAAAGGGACGGAAAGAAAGGTAATTCTCACACACTAGTTGTTGAAACTTGTTTAGCGGGCGATACTTCTCATTCGTGGGTGGTTGATCACGAGATCCACTAATCATGTTGGCTTTACACGGGTTCTAAATGATCCGCAACATAGTGGGAGTGAGATCCTCATCACACCGGGTAACGTTAATAAAGTAGAAGACATTGCAATGTTACGTAAAGTGGCGGATATTGCAATGCTACTTAAGAGTAACGATTATTGCAATACTACGCAAAGAAAGCAGACATTGCAATGCTACATGAGTAGCAGATTGAAGCGATGGGGAGAAGTGCACCTATCTTTTGAAGATAAAGTTTTTTGAGATTATCTTTATGTTTCCAGTTTTAGAAAGAATTCACTTTCAGTTTCTAAAATTCGATTAAAGGACACTAAGTTTCTTCTAATAAGAATGACATCATTTTGAAATGATGAGTGTATCTGTTACGGGACATTGATGGAAAATCTCTATATAATTAACTGTGCACACCACTCACGAAATATATCCTATAACACATCAACTGTTTCCAAGAAAAGAAAACGTTCATCAGACGTGAACGAGACACTTCTTTGGCATCTAAGATTAGGTCATATAAATCCAAAGAGGATCCAAAGGTTGGTGAAAGATGGTTCAATGGAGCGTCTCCAAGTTGAATCGATTCCAACCTGCGAATCATGTTTGGAGGGTAATATGACCAAGATGGCATTTGGAGCCAAGGGGAATGGGGCTAAAGAAGTGTTAGAGATCGTTCACATAGATGTACCTAGTTCAATGTTAACTAAAGCAAGAGGAGGTTATGAGTAATTTTATTGATGATTACTCAAGGTACATTTTCCTTATGAAGCATGAATCTGAGACCTTTGAGAAATTCTAAAGAATTTAAGGCTCAAGCAGAGAATCATATGGAAAAACGTATCAAGTCTCTACGATCTGATCATGGAGGCGAATACCTCAGCAATGAGTTTTTGAACTACTTATCTAATGAAGGGATTGTATCCCAAACATCGCATCTTAACCCTCAACAAAACGGGGTTTGCAGAGCAAAGCAACATAATTCTTTTGGAAATGGTTAGATCAATGATGAGTTATACGGATCTTCCCGAGTTGTTCTGGGGTCATGCCTTGGAAAACAGGGACTTATATTCTGAACTTGGTGCTATCCAAATCGGTTCCCAGAACCCCAAAGAATTGTGGACCGGACGCAAGTCTAGTATGAGACACATGAGAACTTTGGGGTGTCCGACCTACGTGTTGGACAAGGAAACCGGTAAATTGGATCCTCGATCAGAATTAAGGTTGTTTTGTAGGATACCTCGAGGGAACAAAAGGGTGTATGTTCTATAGTTCCGAAGATCAAAAGGTAGACATCCGCACCCACTTTAAATTTTGGAAGAAAACTATATGAACCAAAGAAAACCCAGAAGTGAGATTACCTTAAATGAGCTTAGAGGGCAAACCTCAGTGCCAACTGTACTAGATGATATACCAAACGATACGTTTTCACAACCGGAGCCTCATTATAGTGGGAGGGTTGTTAGGCGTTCTTAGAGAGATTCATGGGAATAGGAGAGTCCCTCGGACTTGATTCCTAATCGCACCCATGGACATATGACGAGGCACTCCAACATAAGGATCGCAGATCTTGGCAAAACAAAGAATGAAAGCCGAAGTGGGTTCTATGTTGCATAATAGAGTGTGGGAGCTAATCGAACCACTTAATGGGGTCAAACCCATTGTATGAAAGTGGGTATATAAGAGGAAAAGAGGATTGGACGGGAAGGTTGAAACCTTTTAAAGCAAGACTAATGGCGAAAGGTTATACTCAGAAAGAAAGGGATCGATTATGTGGAAATTTTTTCGCCCGTAGCCATGCTTAAGTCCATCCGTATTCTCTTATCGATTGCTGCGCATTTCGACGTTGAAATCTGGCAAATGGATGTCAAGACAGTTTTCCTTAACGGAAGTCTTGATAAAGAGATCTATATGCAACAACCCCTAGTTTTCATTGAAACAGGCCAAGAACACCCAGTTTGTAAGCTCAAGATGTCCATCTACTTGACTCAAAACAGCATCCGAGCTTGGAACCAATGTTTTGATCATGTTATGAAGTCTTATGGGTTTGATCAAAACGAGTTTGAAAGTTGTGTGTATAAAAAGCGTGTCGGAACTGCATTGGTATTCTTAGTACTATACGTAGATCACATTGTGATCATCGGGAACGATGTGAAGGTGTGATCAGACGTAAGGGCATGTTTTTTCAAAACAATTTGATATGAAAGACTTAGGGAAAACCGGACACATCCTTGGGATCAAGATCACAAGAAAAGGATGGTCGGGTTATCGCAAGTTTCATACATAGACACTGGTTTTGAAACAATTCAAATGCAAGATTCCAAGAAAGGATTCAGACCTTCGGACTTGGAATCCATCTATCCAAGAAAATGTTCCCTAAGACGAAAAGCAGATAGATGACATGAAAGGTATTCCTTGTGCTTCGGTTGTCGGAAACCTTATGTATGCATTGCTGTGTACGAGACCGGATATCTGCTTTGCCGTAGGCATGGTAGCGAGATATCAAAGTAACCCAAGGAAAGCGCATTGATCTACGCTTAAAAACATTCAAGTGTCCGAAAAGAACTCGATAGAATGTTGATTTATCGATCGATACTCCAATCCCCATCGGCTACATGGACTCGGATTTCCAATCGATTTAGATTCCGGTAAATTATCCGCCTTTCGCTTAGTGTGTTTCCATTTGGGAAGTGTAGCCATCAAATGGACGCGAGTGTGAAGCGTAAATGCATCAACGACTCAACCATGGAACTCGGGTAAGTAGTCGCCAGAAGCAAAGTGAAAGAACCGATTGGGCTCTAGATCTTCTTAGTAGACTTGATGGTGTTCTCAATTTGTCTAGCAATATATGCTGAAGGCGCTGCAAATTCAAGAGAACCAAGAGTCCACGAGTCAAACAAACACATTAAAGGAAAGACATCTTATACGAGAAATCGTTAAGAGATGAGATATAGATGTGGCAAAGATAGCGTCTGGGACGATTCTAGCGTATCCATTCACAAAGTGTCCGCCCTCTCGAATACATTCGAGAGACATGTGAGTGGAATGGGTGTCAAGACCGTTGCCAATCTGCTTTGAGTATAAGTGGGAGAAATTATTAGGTTCGTGTAGGTGACATTAGATGTCACGGACTACTCGAGACGTGTTGTAGTATACTTAAAAGCAGACTTTGAGTATAAGTGGGAGATTGTTGGGGATTATACTGAAAAGTATGCTTTTTACTTTGTATAATCAAAACTGAATTTCCAGACTTATTTACTGAAATAAATTGTTTATCACTGATGCTTTAAATATGATTGAATGTTATATATATTTACTGCATAACTGTTCAATAATTAAATGACGTGTTACATCAGAGTTAATTTAGTGATACCCGATCACGTAAGATTAAATTAATAAAATCCCTTGTAACTATAAGTACGCCATTCACGACCTAGATGGAAATGAACAACCATCGCGAAAGGTTGAGGTGTAAGGCTTTATTGGTTTGTCTTGACCAAGAGATTACACTAGTGCATGACCGATGTCTTTGAATAGGACCTCTGAGGAGGATAAATTCTTGATCAACAAGGAAGAATTAGACCTCGGTGGTTCGTTGTTTCTTAACCTTCGTCCCTTAAATAGGATCGCGTGGGATCGGTAACTATTGCTTTGACTTATCATGGGTAGCGAATAATGGTCCCGGTTGAAAACCCATTTTATGCGTCTTGAAGCCGAAAACATTATTTTCGATGCATATAAAAAGCGGGTGAGGGCAAAAGTGTTTCCAATTTTTCATTTTAAGCTCATGTGTTGTGTTTTGCTTATAACTAGATGCATATGACAAGTATAAACATAAAGCAAAGAAACAACACAAAGAATATATAGTGGTTCGGACAACCAGTCCTACATCCACTCTCCCTCTCTAGGGAAATTCCTTATCAACTTCTGAGCTTTCTGACTACCTCTATAGTTTACTAACTCAAACTCTTAGATGTTTAACGAGTTCACACTCCTTCGGGACTTATCACCCTCACTCGGGTTTGCCTAACAACTACCTCACTTCACCACTGGGTTTGGGTTTGGTGTTGTCTCCAACTATGGTGAGATTTTCCCTTACAATGGTTTAGCCTCAATGCTAAGGTTGGGAAAATCTCTCTAAGCTTATGATACATCGTGGGTTGCTTAGGTTGGGTTCTAGAACACTCTTTGAATATATTTGTATATCTACAGACTTGTGTTCTAGGGTGGGAATGCTTTGACTATAACGCTCTTTGGCTTTGTAGCATTTTGTGCATAATCTCCACGCATCCACACACGATAATGAAGGAAGAACTTGTATTTATAGTGTGGATTTGAATGTTACCGTTGGAGAGAATCACATTCAAATCCATACTATTCTTTATAAGTTCTCTGCACTTTTTCAGTTTGGTTGTCTTCCTCTCGTTGGTCCACGCCACCGGATTCCAATCATTTATATTCCTCACCTTCATTGCCTCGGAACATTCAGGATATCTTGAGCATTCAAGACATTCTTGAAGTCTTTAGTAATTACGCGTGCCTTGATATTTCTCCGAGTCTTCGTGTTCTCTGAGTCTTGTGTTCTCTCGAGGCTTGAGTTCTCTCGAGTCTTGAGTTTCTCTCGAGTCTTCGTGTTTTCTCGAGCCTTCGGTTCTCGAGATCCCTCTTGAAGTCTTGATATCTCGATTTCTTCTTGAGTCTTGAACTAACTTTGTTCTATATCTGCCGACTATACATGGTGCAGATAATATCCTGAACACTCTAAAACCGAATCCTCGATTCATCTATCAAGATTTATCCCGAACATGTCATACTTCGGGGGTTTTGGGATTTAATCAAAATCCTCTTTATTAAATTCATTTCCCAACAATTTCCCCCTTTTTGATGATGCCAAAACCTATCTTGTTACAAACATATAACCTATACTCAGGTTTTAGTTTTTCCTATAATAAGAATGGTAAATCTCTAATCAATTTAAATCATTCAACAGATTTCTTCAGTAATGAATCTTTCCTAAATAGATCATTACTAAATACTTAAGCAATTTCTCCCATAAAGATCATATAGTTTCCCTTTATATGAGCATACAATCGATCAGAGATATTCAATCAGGCATATCAACATAAAGACATGTAAAAAAGATAATGAGGTATTATCTTTGAGCATAAAGATAAAAGTTTCATTGATTGTATGTTATCAGTTACAGATTACAATGAACTTATCAAATAAATAAAGACAAAAAACATAAAGAATTACAAGTCTTCAGTTTTGGTCTTCAGTCTTCTGTCTTCAGCTCGGCTCCTCATTCTTCTTCAATGGACCTTGTCTGATCAGGTATACTGACACTCATGCTGACTGAGTTCAGTTTCTTCTGACTTCAGACATCTTGACCCTCAGGTCTTTTGACCTATACTGAGTCTCAGTTTACTTTACTTACTGAGTCTCAGATCACTTTACCCAAGCTATCTGATTTCTTCTTTACCTGATCTGATTAGCTCGACTAATCAGATCAACACATCTTTAGATCAACATATCAGAATAGCATCAGGTCATTATATCAGGTTAGCATATCAGGTTTATCATATCTGATCTTGATCACGTCTGATCTCGATCATTCTTCATCTGCTCATTATCATATCTGATCTCGATCACGTCTGATCTTGATCAGTCTCTTTTGCTCATCTTCTGATTTGCAACCTTCTCATCTGATTTGCTGGTTTTAGCTTTTCTTCACTTCTGGTTTTTGCACAGCTCATCATTTGAACTCATCTAACTTATTTGATCTCGATCAGTCTCGTCTGCAGCCATGTCTTGATCTTGATCATCTACTTTTGATTCTGTGAGTTCCCCCTCAATTTGAAGTTCCCCTTTCAACTGATATAGACCGATATATCTGATTTGGTGAAGTTTTCAAGCTCAGCTGATTTTCTTCATTTGATCAGCTTTTGTATGTAATCAGATTTTTGTTGACCTAATCTGATTCTCCTCAGATTAAGCCAATTCTTGGAAAGTGTTACTGCCAAAACTTAGTCTAGAGTAGTAGCCTCTATTCCCTAAGTTGGTGCGATTTGACATGCATAAATATCGTCTGACACTCTCGATATGTCAATCTGCCGTAACTTTATCCAATTATCGGTCGCGTGATTTCTACACGCTGTCCTTGTGATGCAAATTTTTCTAAAAAGGTTTTGAGAACTCAAATTTGCATCTGCACCCTTGCTTTGCCTCTATAAATTGGACCAATATTTTACACGACATAACTCATTCACCATACTTATCTTCTTTGTAGAATCATGTATCCTGGTGAACCCTTGTTTCCGGTGAGACTTCCGGCAAACACTTTTACCCCCTTTTCCATGATTTCATCTTCTCAAATCAACCCTGTGTGTCCCTTTTTGCGGTTCTCATCGTCATCAAAGATTTCTCATAACTGAGAAGACACTTCTCCTAATCGTATGCACCTTGTGTGTCTTTCTGGATGACGTAACCAGCATTAGCAGACTCAGTCTGAAAATGAACGTGAGTTTGATATGCGATCTTGATCAGACAACAGCTGATCTTCCTATATCAACTCACCATTTAACAGCTGGAGAGCCCACTGACTCTTTCTTAGGGCTCCTGGCTTAAAAATCCTATCAAGGCCGCTCTCACTCCATTGGAGAGTCCATCAGTTTGCGGCATAGGATTACCTTTCAAGCCTCCCTCACCCTGTTAAGTGGGGGAAAATGAGAGCATGAGATCTTAAAATCTCTCTCTCTCCTCCTCTTAATCACTACCCTGTAGATCGGGTTTGGGTTTGGATGAAGGTTTAGGGTTTAGAGTTATGTATTGACCTCCGGGTTCTCTTGCATTTGTAACTTGTAATGTAACCTGACCCTCGGGTTTTTATCAATGAAAAGTTCTATTATTCCATTGTTGTGTAAAACTTTCTGTTTCCTTGATACCGACCAATTGATGGTATCAGATCAGAGACAGGTTTTAAAAATAGATCTGCTCAGGCGATTACATTGAAGAAGTAATCTTTTGAGCACCTGCTCTGATACCAATTGATGGTCCCGGTTGAAAACCCATTTTATTGGCGTCTTGAAGCGAAAAACATTATTTTCGATGCATATAAAAGCGAAATTGAGGGCGAGTGTTTCCAATTTTTCATTTTAAGCTCATGTGTTGTGTTTTGCTTATAACTAGATGCATATGACAAGTATAAACATAAAGCAAAGAACAACACAAAGAATATATATAGTGGTTCGGACAACCACCCTACATCCACTCTCCTCTCTAGGAAATTCCTTATCAACTTCGAAGCTCGACTACCTCGTGTAGTTTACTTACTCAACTTCGGCCTCGAGCTTTACTACTCCACGTGGTTTACTTACTCAACCCGACCACGAGCTTTCGACTACCTCAGTGGTTTACTAACTCAAACTCTTAGATGTTTAACGAGTTCACACTCCTTCGGGACTTATCACCCTCACTCGGGTTTTGCTATGACTACCTCACTTCACCACTTTGGGTTTGGGTTTGGTGTTGTCTCCAACTATGGTGAGATTTTTCCCTTACAATGGTTTAGCCTCAATGCTAAGGTTGGGAAAAATCTCTAAGCTTATGATACATCGTGGGTTGCTTAGGTTGGGTTCTAGAACACTCTTTTGAATATATTTGTATATCTACGGACTTGTGTTCTAGGGTGGGAATGCTTTTGACTATAACGCTTTCTTTTGGCTTTGTAGCATTTTTGTGCATAATCTCCACGCATCCACACACGATAATGAAGGAAGAACTTGTATTTATAGTGTGGATTTGAATGTTACCGTTGGAGAGAATCACATTCAAATCCATACTATTCTTTGTAAGTTCTGCGGCTTTTTCAGTTGGTTGTCTTCCTCTCGTTCCACGTCACCGGGATTCCAACGGCTATATTCCTCGACTTGATTAAGGTCGGAACATTCAGGATATCTCGAGCATTCAAGACATTACTAAGTCTTTAGTAATTCCATTGCCTTGATATTTCTCCGAGTCTTCGAGTTCTCTCGAGTCTTGAGTTCTCTGAGTCTTGAGTTCTCTCGAGGCTTCGGAGTTCTCTGAGTCTTCGTGTTTCTCTCGAGTCTTCGAGTTTCTCTGAGCCTTGATTCTCGATTCTCTCTCGAGTCTTGATATCTCGATTTCTTCTTGAGTCTTGAAAAACTAACATGTTCTATATCTGCCCGACTATACATAGTGCGGATAATATCCCTAACACTCTAAAACCCGAATCTGATTCATCTATCAAGATTTATCCCTAACATGTCATACTCAGGGGTTTTGGGATTTAATCAAAATCCTCTTTATTAAATTCATTTCCCAACAGCGAATCAGAGAGAGATTCAATACTTTTTATCTTGGGCAATATTATTGGTCACATGTGATTGCTAAGATTTAATACTGAAGAATCGTGTGCAAGTACGCTTGCTTGATTTGCCCCTTGGGAGGTTCATAAGTTTTATCATACCAAATCTTGCAAGTGGAATTAGTTTCCTAGATGGATAATAATGTTGAACCGTTCCTCGACCAAGGACAAAAAATATTAATTAACGGAAAGCTATTTCAAATGGCTTGAATTAATTAATGGGCTAGATAATCTTAAACACGGAAATAATGACCGGAGCCATATTGATTGTAATATGGGTTAAGATGGATAGTACAATATTAATTATGTAGTGGGATTAATTAATATTTATGGGCTTGAATTATATTGTGGCTCAATATTAGATATTCAAGATCCATTAGAAGGTCCAATCTTAATTCTCCTAAAGGCCCCCCGAGTAGCCCAAATATAGTCCAATAACCGAAAAGGTGATTAAAATAAAATAAATATTGTTGCTTATATTTCCTCATTATTTTTTGAAAATTATGGATAAAAAGAGGAGAAAGATTTTCTTTGAATTTTGTTATGGAATGAAGATATGTATTCTTGGAATACAAGATTATCTCATTAAATTCAAGAAATCTCCCACTTGGTTATTCATTAAGTATTTTCGAAATTTTTGAAAAATAGAGGGCAAGAAAGATTTTCTTGATTTTCTTGAAAAGATATTATGGAAGATATGTATTTCTTGAAATACAAGAATATCTCATAAATTCAAGAAGATCCAAATCTTGGATTCTTTTCACACTCATTTTTTTTCGAATTCCATAAAGAAAGAGGGAGGTGGATTTTTTGGAATATTTTAATTATGGGAAAAAAGAATATATGGGATATATTCAAGATTTCTTGGTGACCAAGAAAAGTCTTTTCCCACATTGAAAATTCACATAAATTTCGTGCCCCTCCTCTCCTATAAATAGGGGATGATTAGTTCATTCCCAAGTACAATTCCATGTGCTGGAAATATTAGCAAATCCACATACGTGGTGCAACAAAGTTTATTTTTTCCTTTTGTTAATTGTTCGCGAGTATCCTTCCACCGGATTGTCGAGCAAGGGCTAAGGGAATACTTGGGAAGTCCTTTTGGTTAGTCCGTCTCAGATCAAGTCACCGCCATCCCGAGAATGCGTTCACGTAAACCCGTAGATTCCGCGTCGTGGGTTTTACGTGGCTTTTTATATGCATGATATGTTGTTGCAATTATTATTTGAATTAATATAGGATTAATTCATGCTAGTAATAATTAATGAATTAAATTTGTATTTAAATATTCACCCCGAATAGATCTGTGCAACTCATTCCCCAACAGGGCCCGGCTCCAGTTGTTTCATCTGATGGGTTTAAATATTATGTGGCTTTTGTGGATGATCATTCTCGTTTCTCTTGGATTTATCCCCTTCGTGCTAAATTTGAATTTTATGATATTTTGGTGAAATTTCATGCCTTTGTCTGCACTCAGTTTTCCCGAAAAATCAAGGTTTTCCAAAGTGACGATGACACCAAATTTGTGAATGCTAGAGTCCGTGAATTTATGTCACTACATGGCATTCTTCATCGTCTCTCGTGTCCATACACTCCTCAGCAGAATGGGCGTGCAGAACGTAAGCATAGACATATTTCTGAAACAGGTCTTTCTATGTTATTTCATTCACATGCTCTTGTATCGTTGTGGTTTGATGCATTTGCCACTGCAGTTTATGTTATTAATCGTCTGCCTTCATCTGTACTGTCTAACAAGTCTCCCTTTGAGCTTCTTTTTTGGATCGATTCCAAACTATGCCAATTTTAAACCGTTCGGTTGTCGAGTTTATCCATTTTTGAGGGACTATGCTGAACACAAGTTGGCACCCAAAAGTCGGCCTTGCATCTTTCTTGGGTACAATAGCGCACATAAGGGATTTCGTTGCTTCGATCCAGCTACTTCTCGGGTTTTTCTATCGAGGCATGCTCAATTTGATGAACTATGTTTTCCTTTCTCTGAGAACTCGTCTGCATCACCGCTGTCCAATTTGGATATCTCAAGTTTTTTTGATGGTACTATCATCGTGCCCACGCCTCTACCGCCATCCATCTGTCCCTTGTTATCGCCACCTGTTTCTCATCCCCACATCATTTCTTTGGACGATGAGGAACAGCTCTATCGCTTTACGGCCGATCGAGCACCGCCGCCGCCTAACCCAGCCCCACCATTGGCACCACTAGCCAACCCGGCTCCAGACCCCGCTCCCGTGCGGTCCCTCGATCCACCAATCCGGTCAAGGGCCGGCCCATCCTATGGTGACGCAGCGTGCCATGCCGGTGTTCAAGCCTCACGTTACCGATTGATCTTTCTTGCACCGCTTTGCTATCCTCTCTCCGATTGCTAACTCGAACCTAGAGGTTTCAAATCCACGCCAAATCTCCGAATGGTTGTTCATCTTTGGAAGAGATCGATGCTTTCTCGCCAAAATAATATGTGGGATCTTATACCTCGTCCTTCACGTATTAATATTGTTGGTTCGGGTGGGTTTTTTCGACCAAGTTTCATTAAAGATGGCACTATTGAAGCGTCATAAAGCTCGCCTCGCGGCAATGCGAGGGTTCACTCAGGTTCCCGGGGCTGATTTTCATCATACATTCAGCCCAGTTGTCAAGTCTGCTACTGTTCGAGTTATTCTTGCTCTTGTTGTGCAGTCTCAGTGGTCGTTGCATCAGTTAGATGTCAAGAATGCGTTTCTCAATGGATTTCTTGACAAACCGGGTTTTCATGGATCAACCTCCGGATTTGTTGATCCACGCTTTCGATCATGTTTGTCGCCCAAAGAAAGTTGTTGTATGGTCTGAAACAAGCCCCTCTTGCTTGGTTTCAACGATTTAGTACATATCTCTTCAGCTTGGGATTTGGCCAGAGTCGATCTGACTCATCTTTGTTCTATCTCATTCGAGGTACTTCTATTCTCTATCTACTCTTATACGTAGATGATATAATTGTCACAGGAAATGATGGTGACATGCTCAAAACATTCATTGCGCACGCATAAGGAATTTGCTATTAAGGATTTGGGGGCGTCTTAACTATTTCCTTGGTCTTGAGGTCTCGTACACTTGATGATGGTCTTTTTGTTGGCGGGCCAAATATCTAATTGACATTTTGGAATGGGCAAAACTATTGATTCCAAACCGGTTTCCACCCCTTGCCACCGGGAGAGGTTTTGGTAAGTGTTGGCCCACCGCTCCATGATCCCACTTTATACTTCTTTTTAGTCGGGCCCTTCAAGACGACTATTACCCTTCCGGATTTATCGTATCTTTGTGAATGTTGTTAGTCAATTTCTTCACTCACCCATTGAGATGATCATTTTAATGTTTGTTAAAAGCGGATCTTCGTTATGTGAAGGGTACGGTCCATTTTGGCTTATCCTTTACTCGGATCCGTCTGTCTTGTCATTGGGTACTCGATGCCGATTGGGCCCAGCATTGAGACCGAGACGATCCACGATGGTTACTCGATTTTTCTTGGTGGAAATCTCATTTCTTGAGTGCGAAAACTTGACCCTACAAAGGCTCGCTCAAGTTGTGAATCAATACCGTCTTATGGCAAATGCAAATGGGAGATTGTTTGGCTCACCAATCTTCTCGGTGAGCTCCGGGTCAAAATCTCCAATCGTCCGGAACTCTTGTGTGACAACAAGAGTGCTATTTTTATCAGTCAGAATCCAGTTGCTCACAAACGAGCAAAACACATTGATCTGGACTATCACTTTGTTCGTGAATTAGTTTCCTCTGGGAAGATTTCCACGCGTTTTGTTCCATCTCATCTTCAGCTGGAAGATATTTTCACCAAGAGTATGCCTCGACCTGCTTTTGAGCTTCTTCGTTCCAAGCTTCGCGTTTGTCTTCACCCCAAGCAACACTTGGGGGGGGTATTAAGGATAATTGATATGTATATTAAGGATAATTGATATGTAATTATAGATTAGATCTTGTATTTAATTCTGTTTGACCTTTCCTTAATACTCGGTCAATATTATTGTAATTGTATCTTTATATATAGTGGTAATCCTCTCATCACCTCATTAACGGTGATATTCTAATTATCATCACAGGACCTCCCCAGCTGAAAACAAACATCACCTTACTTATTTTAATATTATTGTTATGCATAAAAAACTATCACTGTTTGAAAATTAAATCATTTTTCAAATAACAATAGCTTTTGTGCATAACAGTGATATAATCCATGTATAAATGTAGTTCATATGAGTGTTACTAATATCTCTCTGAGTAAGTTTCTTGTACACTAATTTTATAATACATCTATATACAATTATTATTATTTTTAAAAAATAATTAATACTCATCAACTAATATTACTTACTAAAAATAACGTTTGAAAATGCACGGGAATGATCTATCGGAATGATCTCCCTCTAATTCTCTATACATCTATTTTAGAGAATAAATTCCAACAAGGATCTAATCATCATTGCTTTCGACTTGTATCAATTTTTTTATTTAATATATATTATATTAATATTTATCTAAAAGAATTGGTCTAATAGTCTAAAAAAAAAGAATTAGTCTAATATATATTATATTATATTATATATATCTTGAATCGGTGTTAATATTTTTTGGGTTAAATCAATCTCATAAAATGTTTAAAGATAATTGTTACTTCCCCCGTCCCAAATAAACGTGCACGTTTACTATTGTAACGTATTTTTGCGAGCGAGTTTTTTATTAGTATTTAAAATGATAAAATAATTTTTAAAAATATAAAGATTGACATAAATTTGGTGGTGGGGAGTGGGGTTGGACCGTCAGACATGAACCAACGTATACACTATAAAATCATACATGATCATTTTTTTATTTTAGTTTTAAGGTAAAGTTTCTCTATTTTAAATTTCATAATTACATTTTTCTTTTTACTTTTTTTTAACGGCAATATACATTATTTCTTCTATTTATTTAATTTGTTATAGTATTATGTAATAAAAATTTGAGAAAATTACTTATATATATAAATTTTTTATACAAATTATTAATAGGTACAAACAGGATTACATATATAGCTAAAATTGCACGCGGAAGTGTAAATATACCTATTTATATGCAGTCATTTTGTATTTATTAGTAAGCTGTAATCCTAAAATGTACCTATCAGTAAGTCTCCCTAAAAAATTCTTCTTTTCAATTTAACAGAATGAAAATTTAATTTTAATTTCTTTGTTATTTCAATATATAGTTATTTGATTTGTAATACGGCTATTTTATCATTAACAGGCGACTAACCATGCATTGAATGCTTGCATAGCAGGAGTAACATGCATGGAGATAGGGAGTATATGAAGTTTCTTTAGTAGACTTGTTAGTTTAATTAGGTAAAGACGTGATATGTGAATAAATAATATATACTTGGGGGCTCCAATTATACCATGCAATTGTTTAAAAAAAAAAACCATGCAATTAGTTAATTCTCTTTCATAAAAATAATTAATATTGTTCAATTAATATTTTTAAATAAATACAACAACTAATATCATTTAAAATTACACTTGACATAGATCAAGTATTATTGTCTATATGAATGGTTTTTGAAGATTAATATTTATTAACCTGAATAACATATTATTTTTTGCTTTTAATAAACTAATTTAATTGTAATTGCTTTATATGTGTATATTTAAAAAGTATAAGTTGTTTAGTTAAAAAAATAAAAAATTTAACAACCCACCCCCACCCCCTTGAAAAATCAGTGTTAAACCCTCATATGCTTTAAAATTGTGTGAAACCTCCTTGTTGTTTATCTTTCTTGAGATGTCTAATTTGGAAGGAGAGAATGTTGCACCAGAAAGCTAAATACAGATGGATTAAAGAAGGTGATGTGAATTCCAGATTCTATCATAGCTGGATAAATAGGAGGGACAAAGCATCCAGGATTGAAGGCCTGCTGGTAAACAACAAATGGATCGAAACAGTGCCGGAGGTGCCAAATGAGATTTTCATCCATTTCCGAAATCATTTCAGCTTCGTAAAAAGACCGAAAATCAGTATATCGGATGATATCTTCTCAAACAAATTGGAGGATTACGAAAATGAATTTCTTTGATGGCCTTTCACCGAGGAGGAGGTAAAGAGATCAGTGTGGTCATGTGAATCGAATAAGAGCCCGGGCACAGACCGAATGTCCTTTGATTTCTTCATACACAACTAGGACAACCTGAAATCGGAGGTAATGACAATGATGCAGGATTTCCATCGGTCCGGGAAATTTATTAGGGGAATGAACTCATCCTTTATCGTCCTCGTTCCAAAAAAGGATGTGTGTCACTCTCTTAACGAATTTCGCCCCATTTCCCTTATAAATTGTTTATATAAGTTCATATCGAAGGTGTTAGCGACAAGATTATCCAGGATCTTGGACTCAATAATTTATGAAAATCAGTCCGCTTTTATCGGGGGAAGACAAATATTAGATGGGGTCGTGACGCTGAATGAGATTATAGAGGAGACCAAAAGAAAGAAGAAGAAAATAGTGATCTTCAAAGTAGATTTCGAAAAGGCGTACGACTCCGTGAGTTGGGAATTCTTAGACGAGGTGATGGAAAAACTAAACTTCTCCACAAAATGGCGAACATGGATGCACACATGTATCTCAACAGCATCGTCTTCGATATTAGTCAATGGGAGTCCATCGTGCGAATTTCACCATGAAAGAGGACTACGTTAAGGGGACCCGCTCTCACCATTTTTATTCCTTATTGTGGCGGAAGGTCTAATTTGCATGCTCACGAAGGCAGTGGCGAAGGGATGCTTTGAACCAATCGAAGTCGGTAAGGAGAAGGTTAGCATTTCTCACTTACAGTACGCGGATGATACCATTCTCACGTGCCCCCGGTAAACTAGAAAATGTGAAGATCTTCAAGCATATCTTCCATATTTTCGAGCTTTTATCTGGCCTTAAGGTGAATTTTCAGAAAAGTTGGTTATGGGGATTCAACATCAATCGAAACCTCCTAGACCGAATGGGGCAGATTTTGGGATGCGATATTGGGAGACAACCATTCTCGTACTTGGGCATCAAAGTTGGCATCAATCACCACAAGGCTGAAGTATGGACATGTATAGTGGACAAAATCCAGAATAGGTTGGAGAAATGGAAAGGAAAGAACATCTCGTTTGGTGGCAGAATAACCTTGATTCAAGCAGTTCTTTCGTCGATCCCTATCTATTGCTTATCTCTTTATTGTTTGCCAAAAATTACCTTGCAAGAAATTGAAAGAATTCAAAGAGAATTCTTATGTGGGGGTGTGAGTTAAAATCCAAAATCTCTTGGGTTAGGTGGGGGGATGTGTGTAAAGATAAACCGAAAGGGGGTTTAGGCATTAGGGAGGTGAGTCGTTTCAATAGAGCATTAGTGAAGAAATGGGCGTGGAGATTTTTGAACGAATCGAATAGGTTGTGGGCTAGAGTGATTCACTCGAAATATGGGGGTCTTATTTCGTTGAGGGAGAGGGAGGACAGGAGAGGCAGTTTCTATCATGCAAATCGAGGAAGGGGGAATGAGAGAGGGGTAGCTATTTCAGGGTGGTCGAGACACATTTGTAAGATTTTTGTAGGAAAATGGGGAAATGGGATGAGGGAGGAGCTAAAAAAAGAGGTGAGAAATGGGGTGAATACTAGCTTTCGGCACGAGGTGTGGACGGGGAATCATCCCCTATCCGAGAGGTTTGAGAGATTATTTAGGTTGAGTGTTCAAAAGGAGGTAAAAATCAGTGAGATGGGACATTGGGGAGAGGAGGGTTGGGAGTGAAAGTTGTTGGGGTTATACGTGAAAATATGTTTTTACTTTGTATAACCTATGTATTAAACACTTATTTACTGAAATAAATTATTTACCACTGTTGCTTTAAATATGATTGAATGTTATATATATTTATTGCAAACCGTTTATATAACAACACGTGTTACATTGTAGTTAACGTGGTGATACCAGATCACAGAAGATCACGTTAACAGTCCCTTGTAAACAAGTGTGCATTTCACAACTTAGATAGATCCGAACAATCTATTGGCAGAAGTTAATGTGTAAAGCTCAGATTGACTTGTCTTGACCGAGAGATTACACTAGTGCATTTGATGCGCTAAAGCGGACCTATAGAGAGGATAAATTCATTTGCACTGACTTAAGGGAAGAAGAGTTAGACCTCAGTGGTTGTTGATTTCTTAATCTCTGTCACATAATAAGGACCGTGTGTGATTAATAATTATTGCTTTGACTTATAAATGGGAAGAGAATCACTGCGACTTCGATACCCTCTATCTTGGGCAATAATATTAATTACATGGCAGTTGCTAAATTAATACAGAGAATCGTGTGCTTGCAATGTCTTGCATGATTGGTCCCCTTGGTGGGCTCGGAACTTTTATTATACCAAATCTTGCAAGTGGAATTAATTTTCCGGTATAGATAATAAAGTTGAGTAGTCCTTACTCCAAGGATAAATATATTAATTAATATAAAGCTTTTCAGTGGCTTAATTAATTAATGTACTAAATAATCTTAAACACGGGAAATAATAACTGAGAGCCATATTACCGTAATATGCGTTAAGTTGGATAGTGCAATATTAATTATATAGTGAAATTAATTAATATTAATGGGCTGAATTATATTGTGGCTCAATATTGGAATTCAGTAGCCCATTGGAAGGTTCATCTTAATTCTCCTAAAGGCGCCTCAAGTAGCCCAATTAAAGTCCATTAAATAAAAGGTGCTTAAAATAAATTAAATATTTGTTGCATATTTTTCCTTATTATTTTTGTAATTTATTAAAGAAAAGAGAGAGAAGGATTTTCTTGAAAAGATTTTATGGAAAGGAGATAAGTGTTTTTGGAATACAAAATTATTCCATAAATTCAAGAAATCTCCCACTTGGCCTCTTTAATATGAAATTTTCGAAATTTTGGGGTAAGAGTGAATAAAAGATTTTCTTGATTTTCTTGGAAAGATTTTATGGAAAAAAATATGTATTTTTGGAATACAAAAATATCTCATAAATTCAAGAAAGATCCAATCTTGGAATCTTCTCTCTTATTTCTGAAAAATAGGGCCAAAATAGGGTGTGAGATTTTTATGAAAAAATACACATGGAAAGAAGAATATATGGGATATATTCAAGATTTCTTGGAGATCAAGAAAATATTTTTCCTAACCCCTTTTTGCCCCATATTTTCGTCCAACCCTACCATTATAAATAGGGGATGAATTTTTCATCCCCTACACAATTCCATGTGCTGGAAATATTAAAAATCCACAAAGGTGGTGCAACAAATTATTTAATTTTTCTTTGTTTTATAAATTGTTCATTGGAGAACCTTCCACCGGGTTATTGAACGAGGGCTTGAGAATATTTGAGAAGGACTTTTGGTTGGTAGCCAGTTACTTGATCATGTCCGTCTCAACGGTTGTCTCTCCAACGGGTAAGTTTACGTAAACTCTTAGAAATTCTACATGCTAGGATCTTTTACGTGAAATATTATTTACATGATGCTGTTGGATGAATTATTATTTGAATTCACTTAGCTTAATTCATGCTAGTAATAATTGTTAATTTAAATTTGTGTTTATTAGGTCATCCCGATAGATCCTGGCATAAAGTATCCCAACAATTGGTATCAGAGCCATGGTTCAGACTCTGATCTTTTAAACTGTAATTTAAATTGTTGTTCATTAAAATTGAAATTGGATAGTAGAACTGTTAGATCTGTTTTGCAGGTATCCAATTGTCATGGAATTTTAATGTGCTAATTTACATGCAAATAAATTATTATTTTTTTAATTCGATTCGTTCGAATTCGTTTTGCCTCGTGAGAAAATCCACGAGTAGATTAGAATTTGTTTGATTTGTTCAATGTAATAGACTAGTCTAGATCTAGGTTTATTTATTTTCGTAAATAAATTGTAAACGGATCGAGAACGAAGACGGAGACGAAGTTTAAAAGATGGACGTCCAAGTGCCCGGACGTATGCAAGCCAAGGCGGAGCATGCGGGCTGGGCCGAAGGCCTGGCGACCGCATGCACCACTGGGCAGTCGCGTACGGAGCAAGGCAGACGCGCGCACGGGCGCGCGAGGCCGACTTGGCGTTGGGGCAGACTCGCGCGGGCTGGGCGTTGGCGGATACCATGGGCGACGGGGCGAGATGGCTGACCCGAACCGGGGTATACACCTAGGCGCACGTTGACTCGCGTTCCGGACCGTGAGCTACTCGGTGTCAGACGTCGTCCTAACCCAAAACGGAGGACAATTTTTTTAAGAATTGTTGCGAATTCAGTGGGAGCCTTTCGAGATGAACGATGAAGGCAAAAGAAGAGACGATTTCTCAAGATCGAGACTTGGAATTTAAACCATGACAGTTGGATATATGTGCCCAACTTTTTTTAATTTTGTCTTGATGCTTGTTTTAATTTCGTGCAATTTTATCTGTTAAATGTGTTTGCATGATTTTTGAATTGTCAAAAAGAAAATCTCATTTCGAAAATTACTAAGTATGTTTTATTGACAAATTTTATTCCGGATAATAAAATCACGTCAAATTTGACCTCCATAATTTATTTATTTGTGAATTCTTTTGGAGAAATTTCCCCCTCGGAACGGCCAAAAGATAGATTTCACATGAATAAATTCCCAAAAAGGATGATTGTGAATTATTATTAGTGGCGACGATGACCCTCCCCTCGAAGCTCGTTCAAAATGATATAATTCCGTATTTAATCATGGTTATTACTTAGGTATAAAATTGATATGCATATACTTCCCCGAAGTCCCTGTCAATTTTATATTGGTCAAGTGGGAGCCGACTATTAAATGTGAATTAAAGGTTTGTAATTGTTCTTGTTTGTAACCTGCTTGAATGTGTTTAAATAGACAGTTTACCCCACGTGACCTATTTAAACTAATTTGAGATGTCGGCTGATGCATATTCATATTGTTTTGAGATTTTGATATGAATAATGTGATCAAAATTATGTGGTATTTGTGTTTATACAATCGTTATTTATTTCAGTTCAGCATGTCGCAACCTTTTAATCCACTGAAATATATGCTCAAAGAACATCAACTTACTGGTGAAAACTATATAATTTGGAAACGTAATATGAATTTTGTCCTCACTGCACAAGAACACAATTAGGTTCTTGGCGTACCAAGCCCGATAGACCTACTTAAAGATCAACCAATGCGGAGAGATCCTTGTATGATGTCTGGGAGCATGCCAACGAACCTATGAAATGTATAATCTTGACTTCCTTGTCTGATGATTTAAGATACATTCATGAAGGTGTTGAATCCGCTATTGAAATCATGAAGAGTCTTGAAGAAATATTTTTAACAGAAAACCACATGATCAATCAGTTCAATCATGATGGTGTGGCAATGCTGAAAATGACGGAGGAACACCCGTAAGGCATCATGTTCTCAAAGTCAAGCGCCATTTTGACAAGCTTGCTTATCTCGGTAATAAGTATTGTAATGAGGCTCAAATCAACTTCTTATTCCTAACTCTTCCAAAATGTTTCGATGAGTTTTTCTGTAGTTTTGTGATGAGCGATCACATGTTTACTATGGACACTCTACAAGAAGTTTTAGAAAGAATAGAGAAACATTTGGGATAAGAAGATGAAGCTTCGGTGACTAAAATTCTTCTCTCAAAATCTAGGCCAATGGAAGGCAAGATCGATGAGGAGATAAAAGTTTAAGACCAAAGCGGCCCCACTACTAAGAAAAGTAGAGGAAAGACAGTCAAATGGTTGGGTGTCAGAAGGAATCCAAAGGGGGAGTGTTTCAACTGCGGTGAAAAAGCACATTGGAGGGATGCCTGTTCCAATCTCAAGCGGGGCGGAAAGAAAGGTAATTCTCACGCACTAGTTGTTAAAACTTGTTTAGCGGCGTATGCTTCCCACTCTTGGGTAGTTGATACGGGATCCACTGATCATGTTTGTTTCACGTTACAGGGTTTCAAGCTAACCCGACAACTAAGTGGAAGTGAGATCCTCATCACACTGGGCAATGCTACGAGAGTAGCAGCTGAAGCAGTGGGAGACGTGCACCTGTCTTTTGAAGACAAAGTTTTAGTTTTGAGAGATGTTCTTTATGTCCCTGTTTTTCGGAAAAACCTTATTTCAGTTTCTAAACTATTTTCTGATGGATATTCTGTTCATTTTAATAAGAAAATTGTTATTTTTCATAACGATGTGTTTATCTGTCATGGAACTTTACGGAACAATCTCTATACTATTAATTGTGCACACCACTCACAAATTGCATCTTATAACACATCGACTGTTTCGAACAGTAAGAGAAAACATTCAGAAAACATGAACGAGACACTTCTTTGGCATCTTAGATTAGGTCATATTAATCTGAATAGGATCCAAACGTTGGTGAAAGATGGTTCACTGTCGGACCTACAACTTGAACCACTTCCAACCTGCGAATCATGTTTGGAGGGTAAAATGACCAAGAGGGCATTTGGAGCCAAGGTGACTAGAGTCACAGAAGCGTTGTAAATCGTTCACACTGATGTGTGTGGTCCAATGTCAACCAAAGCTAGAGGTTGCTATGAGTATTTCGTGACTTTCATCGATTATTACTCAAGGTTCGGGTACATTTTCCTCATGAAACACAAATCGAAAACCTTTGATAAATTCAAAGAGTTCAAAGCCGAAGTGGAGAATCATAGTGAAAAGAGTACCAAGTTTCTACGATCTGATCGTGGAGGCGAATACCTTAGCAATGAGTTTTTGAACTACCTGTCAGATGAGGGTATTGTTTCCCATTTGACTGCACCCGGAACCCCTCAACAAAACGGGGTTGCAGAACAAAGAAACAGAACACTCTTAGAAATGGTCAGATCAATGATGAGTTATTCAGATCTACCCAAATCGTTTTGGGGTCACGCCTTGGAAACAACGGCTTATGTTCTAAACTTAGTGCTATCCAAATCGGTTTCCAAAACCCCTAGAGAGTTGTGGACCGGGCGCAAGCCCAGTCTGAGACATCTAAGGATCTGGGGGGTGTCCGGCATACGTGCTAGACAAGAAAGCCGGTAAGTTGGGTGCACGTTCGGAGCTGAGGTTGTTTATAGGATATCCCATGGGAACGAAGGGGTGTATGTTCTATGGTCCCGAAGATCAAAAGGTGGTAATCAGTACGCACTTTAGATTTTTGGAAGAAGACTTTATGAACAATCAAAAGCCTAAAAGTGAGATTACCTTAAATGAATTAATAGGGCAAAATCCTATACCAACTGTACAAGTTGATATACCAAGCGTCACACCGACACAATTGGAACCTCGACGTAGTGGGAGGGTTGTCCGACAACCTGAGAGATTCATGGGGATAGGAGAATCTTCGGATTTGATCCCCGGGGATAGTGAATCAGACCCCTAGTCCTACAAGGAGGCGGTCCAAGATAAGGAGTCAGAATCCTGGCAAACCACGATGGAAGCCGAGATGGGCTCAATGGATCATAATCAAGTGTGGGAGCTAGTTGAACCACCCAGTGGGATAAAACCCATTGGATGCAAGTGGGTCTACAAGAGAAAAGAGGACCGGACGGGAAGGTAGAAACCTTTAAGGCTAGGCTAGTAGCAAAGGGATACACTCAGAAAGAGGGTATCGATTATGAAGAAACCATTTCGCCTGTAGCCATACTTAAGTCCATCAGTATTCTCTTGGCAATAGCTGCGCATCTAGATTTTGAGATATGGCAAATGGATGTCAAGATAGCTTTCCTTAACGGGAGTCTTGACGAGGAAATCTATATGCAACAGCCCGAAGGTTTTATCGCAAAAGGCCAACAAAACCTTGTTTGCAAGCTAAGGAAGTCGATTTATGGACTGAAGCAAGCATCTCGGGCTTGGAACCAATGTTTTGATCAGGTAATCAAATCTTATGGGTTGGATCAAAACAATTTCGAGAGTTGTGTGTATAGGAAGTGTGACGGAATTGCCTTGGTATTCCTAATACTATACGTAGACAATATTCTGCTCATCGGAAACGATGTAAAGGTTTTATCAAACGTAAGGGTATGGCTGTCAAAATGGTTTGATATGAAGGACTTAGGGGAAATCGGTCATATTCTTGGGATCAAGATCACTCGAGATCGAAAGAAAAGAATGATTGGCTTATCGCAAGCTTCATACATAGACGCAGTTTTGAAGCGTTTCAGCATGCAAGATTCCAAGAAGGGTTTTGTACCTTTCCGGCACGAAATCCATCTATCGAAAGACATGTGCCCTACAAAGGGAGATAGATGGCATAAAAGGCATTCATTATGCGTCGGCAGCAGGAAGTCTCATGTATACAATGTTGTGCACAAGACCGGATATCTGCAACGCCGTAGGCATGGTAGCAAGATATCAAAGTAACCCCGAAAATCAACACTGGACTGATATTAAGAACATTCTAAAGTATCTGAAAAGAACTCAAATAGAATGTTGGTTTATCAGTCAGACAGTTTATTTCCTGTGGGATACACGAACTCGGATTTCCAATCTGGAGAAGCGTTAAGCAGAAATGCATCGCTGATTCTACTATGGAAGCCGAATATGTAGTTGTTTGTGAAGCAGCGAAAGAAGCGATGTGACTTAAGAACTTCTTAGTGGACTTGGACGTTGTTCCGAATTTGCCCAACACCATCACGGTTTTCTGTGATAATGTCGGAGCAGTTGCAAATTTAATGGAACCGAGAGCCCATAAGGCCAATAAACACATTGAAAGGAAATACCATCTTATACGAGAAATTGTTAAGAGAGGAGATATAGAGGTGGCAAAGATCGCGTCGAAAGACAACCTATCCGATCCATTCACAAAGGGTCTGCCTCAGTTAACATTCGAGAGACATGTGGAAGGAATGGGTGTCAAGAGCGTTGTCAATTTGCTTTGAGTATAACTGGGAGAAATGTTATTAGGTTGATGTAGGTGACATTAGATGTCACCGTATAATACATTAGATATGTTGTGGTATACTTAAAAGCAGACTTTGAGTATAAGTGGGAGATTGTTAGGGTTATACGTGAAAGTATGCTTTTATTTTGTATAACCTCTGTATTAAACACTTATTTACTGAAATAAACTATTTACCACTGTTACTTTAAATATTATTGAATGTTATATATATTTATTGCAAACCGTTCATATAACACCACATGTTACATTGTAGATAACGTGGTGATACCAGATCACAGAAGATCACGTTAACAGTCCCTTGTAAACAAGTGCGTATTTCACAACTTAGATAGATCCGAACAATCTATTAGTAGAAGTTGATGTGTAAAGCTCAGATTAACTTGTCTTGACCGAGAGATTACACTAGTGCATTTAATGCGCTGAAGCTGACCTACAGAGAGGATAAACTCATTCGCACTGGCTTAAGGGATGAAGAGTTAGACCTCAGTGGTTGTTGATTTTTTAATCTCTATCACTTAATAAGGACTGTGTGTGATTAGTAATTATTGCTTTGACTTATAAATGGGAAGAGAATCATTGCGACTTTGATACCCTATATCTTGGTCAATAATATTAATTACATGACAGTTGCTAAATTAATACAGAGAATCGTGTGCTTGCAATGTCTTGCGTGATTGGTCCCTTTGGTCGGCTCGGAACCTTTATCATACCAAATCTTGCAAGTGGAATTAATTTTCCGATATGGATAATAAAGTTGAGTTGTCCTTACTTCAAGGATAAAGATATTAATTAATATAAAGCTTTTCAGTGACTTAATTAACTAATGGACTAAATAATCTTAAACACGGGAAATAATAATCGGGAGCCGTATTACCGTAATATGGGTTAAGTTGGATAGTGCAATATTAATTATATAGTGGAATTAATTAATATTAATGGGATGAATTATATTGTGGCTCAATATTGGAATTCAGTAGCCCATTGGAAGGTTCATCTTAATTCTCCTAAAGGCCTCTCAAGTAGCACAATTAAAGTCCATTAAATAAAATGTGCTTAAAATAAATTAAATATTTGTTGCATATTTTTCCTTATTATTTTCAAAATTTATTAAAGAAAAGAGGGAGAAGGATTTTCTTGAAAATATTTTATGGAAAGGAGATAAGTGTTCTTGGAATACAAAATTATCCCATAAATTCAAGAAATCTCTCACTTGACTTCTTTAATATGAAATTTTCTAAATTTTGGGGTAAGAGGGAATAAAAGTTTTTCTTGATTTTTTTGGAAAGATTTTATGGAAAAAGATATGTATTCTTGGAATACAAAAATATCTCATAAATTCAAGAAAGATCAAATCTTGGAATCTTCTCTCTTATTTTCGAAAATTAGGGCCAAAATAGGGTGTGAGATTTTTATGGAAAAATACACATGGAAAGAAGAATATATGGGATATATTCAAGATTTTTTGGAGATCAAGAAAAGATCTTTCCTAACCCCTTTCTGCCCCATATTTTCTTCCAACCCTACCATTATAGATAGGGGATGAATTTTTCATCCTCTTCATAATTCCATGTGCTGGAAATATTAGAAATCCACAACGGTGGTGCAACAAATTATTTAATTTTCCTTTGTTTTATAAATTGTTCATTGGAGAACCTTCCACTGGGTTATTGAACGAGGACTTGGGAATACTTGAGAAGGATTTTTGGTTGGTAGCTAGTTACTTGATCCTGTCCGTCTCAACAATTGTCTCTCCAACGAGTACGTTTACGTAAACTCTTAGAAATTCCGCATGCTAGGATCTTTTACGTGAAATATTATTTGCATGATGTTGTTGGATGAATTATTATTTGAATTCACTTAGGTTAATTCATGCTAGTAATTACTATTAATTTAAATTTGTGTTTATGAAGTCATCCCGATAGATCCTGACATAAAGTATCCCAACAAAAGTTTGTATGTAGACGTAGCTTGAGGGAGACGGTAGTAGAGAGTGTTAAAAATCTTCTTTTGTGCATTAACAAGATTAAATTGGATGCTTCTCAACTTGATTTTTGGAGCTGGAATGGATCAAGCAACGGGATTTTTTCGACGAGAGACGCATACACCGGCTTGTGTGAGGAGGAAGACGACCAAGAAGACCACACTGATGGAACGGAATATAAATCCTTATGGAGCAACTTTGCTCCATATTTAGTCCAATCCATCGTGTGGAAAATTCTCAAACAAAGGCTACCTACCAAAGACTTAGGAACATCATCCCGGCGGATGGCGATCTTACTTGCATCATGTGTGGCTCGGCTGTCGATGATGCTGCTCACCTTTTGCTCGAGTGCAGGTTTGAGAGTACAATTTGGAGTGACATCTATGCTTGGGGTAGGCTTGTCATGGTGCCACATAGAGACATCACTACACACTTTTTACAACATGAAGCTATGCTCAGTTCATGCGTGTTTAACAAGATAGGATCTACCATTTGGACAGCTACTACTTGGGCGATCTGGAATTCCAGAAATTAAAAGTTATTCGAGAACATGAATCTAGATCCAAGAAAAGTTGTCAACGAAATCAAGGCACGGATATGGTCATGGGTGACGATAAAATTTCAGTTTTTTCATTTTCAAATTTGGTGATGGAGATGAAGCCAAGAGAGTATTAATGGATAAGTTTGAAAGTCATCTACTAATTAATTCATGTTTGACTCAATTCATAGGTTTTAGATCATTTTATTTATTGTTATTTAATTTAGTCTTTTCGTTTATCATGTTAATTAATTACGAGACTAGTATAAGTAGTGATATTCAAGTATTGTAAGGAGATTGAAATGAAATAGAAAATTTATTGGGTTTATCCCTTTGACGTGTGTTAATCGTTGTTATTCCGGTATTCATGTCGAATCAACAAAATTAAACGTTAATCGCATTTTTGTATTTATCTGGGTATTCTAAGAATCAACGGATAATACACGTTTATGCTTCCGCGTGTTGCATCATGTGGGGACTTGAGTAATTGTAAGAGTGGGAGTACCCCTTGTACTCCATCTTTGATTCAATTATAAAATTGTTTTTTAGCTGCTAAAAAAAAAATAGATAGACATTCTTATTACCATTGTGGGCAATGACCGTTGGTGTCCTTGTTTATAAAATGTGAGACTCAATACTATCATGTATAGCGAGGGGGACTTGATGACAAAACAGAGAGATATCACGAAGACGATCATTGACTACTATTCTAAGCTCTTCCAGTCTCAAAACCCTTCTTCTGAGGATATCGGCAGGATCACGAATTACATCAACCCGGTGGTCACACAGGAAATGAACTCCATCCTTGTTAAACCTTATTCCGGGGAAGATGTCCGTAAAGCTTTGTTTGACCTAAACCCATCCAAAGCACCGGGCCCAGATGGTTTTACGGCTCTCTTCTTTCAAGATTCCTGGGATATGATTGATAATGACATTTCAACTACTGCCCTCAAGATTCTAAACGATGGAGAAAGTCTTTTAAACCTTAATCCCACTACAATCACCCTTATCCCTAAAAGTAAGGAGCCTAAGTCGATGAAAGACTACCGACCCATCAGTCTGTGCAATGTCACCTATAAGATCGTTGTCAGGGCTATCACGAATCGGTTCAGATCTATCCTCGGCCAAATCATTGACCCCAACTAGAGTGCCTTTATCCCGTAGACTGATCACTGATAATATCTTATTGGGCTTCGAATGTATGCACTGGCTCCGCCACAATAAGAGCAAACAGGGATATGCAACGATGAAATTGGACATGAGTAAGGCCTAAGACAGAGTCGAGTGGTCATATCTTAAATCTGTTATGCTTAAAATGGGCTTTGATACAAAGTTGGTCAACCTTATTATGAATTGTGTTATGTCAACTACGTACTCTTTCAAAGTTAATAATGAAACCGATGGCAGGGTAGTACCCTCAAGGGGCCTTAGGCAAGGGGACCCACTCTCTCTTTTCCTCTTCGTGCTCGTCTCTCAAGGCCTCTCCTCCGCTATCAATGCTTATGCTTTGGATAACAAATTTACTGGTATTAGAGTGGCTAGGGGAAGCCCTATGATCACACATCTCTTCTTTGCTCATGACAGCCTCATCTTCTTTAAGGCCACTAAAGAGAATGTACTAGCAGTCAAAGATTGTTTGAATAAGTATGAGAGAGCATCGGGCCAACTTATTAACTTCGACAAGTCGGCAGTTACTTTCAGTAAGAAGACATCCTCGGACAATAAGATATTTACCAAAGTTATCTTCATATTCAGATATGTCAAGGTGACGATCTCTATCTTGGACTCCCGACCTTCTCTGCCCATAATAAAAAACTGCAGTTTGGCTACCTCAGAGATAGGGTGGTAAGAAACTGGACAGCTGGAATAACAGATTCTTTTCGGAAGGCGGGGAAGTTCTCCTAAAGTCGGTTATTCAAGCCATTCCCACCTATGCCATGTCCTGTTTTAGAATTCCTTCCACCATCTGTGGAGAAATCGAGTCCTCGTGCGCTAAATTCTGGTGGGGAGCTAATTCAAATGAAAAAAAGATCCTCTGGAAAGACTGGAAGACGCTTACTAAGCCTAAAAAAGAGGGTGGGATGGGATTCAGAGACCTTGTCACTTTCAATAAGGCCCTGCTGGCCAAACAGATCTGGAGACTTATCCATCACCCGGATTCACTTGTGGCCAAAGTCTTCAAGGCTAGATACTTCAAGCACACAGACATTATGAAAGCTACTATCAGATCAAATCCCTCATACATCTGGAGATCGATCATGTGGAGTAAACAGACCATAACCAATGGACTCTTCTGGAAAATCAGTAATGGCACGAAAATTCATGTTAGAAGGGACCGTTGGATCCCCAATTTATCATATAGGAAAATCACTTCTTGTACTACCTATGAGAACAATGTTAGAGTTGAAGATTTAATCACTCCGTCCCAAGAGTGGAATATGCCCAATATCAATAGACTTTTCCTTAAATATGAAGCGGAGGCAATCAGGCGGATCCCCATCGACAACAAAAGTGATGAGGACTCACGCTTCATGGATCTTCGAAAAAGGGTATTTTTACCTTCAAATCAGCTTACTGGAACATCCATCTCCATTGCCGGAACTTAGCAAGGAATGAATCTAGTGTGTCGTGCAATACCCCTAGCTATTGGTCAGCAATTTGGGAGCTTAACCTCCCACCCAAAGTGAAGATCTTTCTCTAGAAAGCGGCTCACGAAGTGATTGCCACCGAAATAAATTTAGCCAGCCATCATGTCCCTTGCCCCCCAGTGCGTTATTTGTGGGTTTCATCGAGCTGATACTAATCATGCCATTTTCTTTTGTCAGGTGATTAAAGGGGCCTGGAAATTTTCAAGTTGGTGGAACCTCATAAAAAAAGCTCGTCTGTGTTCATCTGAGAGTTTGTTCCTCTTCTTCATCAAATCGCTGAACCGCTCCGAACTCGGAAAGCTAGGCATAAAAATGTGGGGAGTATGGAAAGAACGTTGTGACCTTGCCCATAAAAAAAATGGCCATCGAATGATAGCCCCGCCGAAGTATATAGTGGATTGGACTGACACCTTTCTTGAGCAATTCCAAAATGATAGGAGTTCTATATACCAGAAAGCCCCTCCACTCACGAAGAATTATTCCCTTCCTTTGACGGAGATGGGGAATAACACTTTCCCTCTCAAAGTGGACGCGGCCTATAATGTGAACTCTATGATTTTTGCAGTCGGCTTCGCCATATTCAACCCGAATGGAATGCCTTGGGCAGCTGGATTCCACAAAATTAACCCACCGCTCTACCTTTGGTCAATTCTCATCGCTATTATCGCATTTAACTCTCCTTTTGGTTTGAACGAATGCCCAGAAATTCTGTTGTCCTATCGGATTCCATAGACACTATCCATGCAATACGTACAAAGAAAATCTACAAAGGATACGAAGAGAATCTCGTCAACAAGGCCCGCGACTTGATTTCAAACTCTTCAGTGAAAGGTGTTTGGTATTGCCCCCGAACCAACAACATCATGGCTCACAAGCTGGCTAAAATGGCAGTTAAATCTCCCCACCCTCAAGCCTGGGTGGACGATGATATTCCTAGACATATTATGTCTCTTGCTCTTGATCATCATACCTTGTAATCTGTGCTGATAGAGCTCTCAAAAAAAAAAATAGCGCACAATATGAAGCTTTAATAATAATAAAAAAAGTGCACATATAACATATCGTATGAATTTATTATAGATAAGACTATTTCAAATTTGACAAAAACTCATATAAAATGGTCTCATGTATGAGACGGATACAACCTAGTACAAATCACACTCACCCCTTTCAAAGTGTTAAAACGTCAATGTCCAACTTATGTCCAGTCTCACCGTGAGACGATCTCATACATGTGTTGGGGAATTAATTGCCCGGATCTATTCGGAATGAATATTTAAATACAAATTTAATTCTAACAATTATTACTAGCATGAATTAATCCTATATTAATTCAAATAAGAATTCAACAACAAATCATGCATATAAACAGTTCACATAAATCCTACGCATGCAGAATTGCTACGGGTTTACGTGAACTAACCTTCTTGGAATGGCAATGGACTCGGTTAATAAGAACACACCAAAAAGTCTTCCCAAGTATTCCCTAGCCCTTGCTCGTCAATCCGGTGGAAGAAAACTCGCGAACAATTAACAAAAGGGAAAATAAAATATTTGTTGCACCACTTTTGTGGATTTTCTAATTTTTCCAGCACATGGAATTGTGTATTGGGGATGAAGAAATCATCCCCTATTTATAGATTAGGTGGTGGCCGATTTTTCATCAGGGAATAGGGAGGAAAAATCTTTTTCTTGATCTCCAAGAAATCTTGAATATATCTCATATATTCTTTTCTCCATAATTAAAATATTCCATAAAAATTCCACCTTCTCTTGTTATGGTTATTTTCGAAAAAACAAGGATAGAGATTCCAAGATTTGGATCTTCTTGAATTTATGAGATATACTTGTATTGCAAGAATACATATCTTCCATAATATCTTTTCAAAAAAATCAAGACAATCTTTATTTCCCTTATTCTTTCAAAACTTTCGAAAATCATCATATAAATAACCAAGTGGGAGATTTCTTGAATTTAATGAGATAATCTTGTATTCCAAGAATACATATCTTCATTCCATATCAAAATTCAAAGAAAATCTTTCTCCAATTTTATTCATATTTTTTGAATTTTTAGGAAAAATAGCAACAAAAAATTATTTTATTTTTAAACACTTTTTTCAGTTATTGGACTTTATGTTTGGGCTACTTGAGGGGCCTTTAGGAGAATTAAGATTGGATCTTCCAATGGATCTTGAATTATCAATATTGAGCCACAATATTATTCAAGCCCATAAATATTAATTAATCCCACTACATAATTAATATTGCACTATTCATCTTAACACATATTACTGTTAATATGGCTCCCGGTTATTATTTCCCGTGTTTAAGATTATCTAGCCCATTAATTAATTCAAGCCACTGAAATAGTTTTCCATTAATTAATATCTTTTGTCCTCGGTTAAGGAACGGTTCAACATTATTATCCATACCGGAAACTAGTTCCACTTGCAAGATTTGGTATGATAAAACTTATGAACCTCCCAAGGGGGCAAATCGAACAAGCGTACTTGCACACGATTCTTCGTATTAAATCTTAGCAATCGCATGTGACCAATAATATTGCCCAAGATATAAAGTATTGAATCTCGTTGATTCTCTACCCGTAATAAGTCAAAGCAATAATTACTAACCACACGCGATCCTATTCAAGGGACGAAGATTAAGAAATAACGAATCACTGAAGTCTAATTCTTCCTAGTTCAGTGCTGAAGAATTTGTCCTCCTGTAGGTCCTATTCAGTGCATTAGTCATGCACTAGTGTAATCTCTTGGTCAAGACAAGTCAATCTGAGTCTTACACTTCAACCTTTCACGATGGATTATTCATTTCCATCTAGGTCGTGAATGGTGTACTTTTGGTTACAAGTAATAGGTTGCATATTTTCCAGTATAACCCCAACAATATGCGTGCCTCTTCAAATTTTGATAAGTTTATAATAATACGCACATGATCCAAAATGATAGGAGTGCATGATTTGCCCTTTTTTTTGTGTGTTTAAACAAATCATTTTATTAAAAATACTAATGTTTTACTATAAAGTAATAATTGTAACGCGAATTAGTTGCATGATAAATTATTTACTGAAAAAATATACTCCGTATATAATAAAACATACTCCCTCCGTCCACAAAAATTGTGTTCATTTTGTTTTGACATGTTGTACGGAAAGGTAAATTAAGTCCATTTATGAATAACATAATTGATTGTGAGTAAAGTATAATTGTAACTTGAGTAATTAAATGATTGTTGGACGATGAAGATAAAAGAAATTGTGTCCATAAACGTACTTAATTTACCTTTCCGTACAACATGTCAAAACGAAATGAGCACAGTTTTGATGGACGGAGGGAATATCACAAAATAGGTTGATGTTCCTGTTATCCTGAGTTTTAAAAAAAATGTGGGACTCAATATTATCATGTATTAGTAGCGCACATATAGTGTATGAATGAACTTATTACAAATAAAATAATTTCAAATTTTGATAAAATTTATAATAATACTCGCATGATATATAATATAATGATATGCGTGAATGTTCTTATTCCTAGTTCTAAATAAATATTTTAAAAAGTAAATGTTTTTTACTATAAAAAAAACTTCATATTTTTTTATATTGTCAAACTTTGTTCTCATCTGGTGTTATTCTTGTAACTTGTAAATTACGGAATTTGAGCCTGTGTACTTTTTTTTTTTAAAACCAGCCTGTGTACTTTAATTAATGAAATTTGATCTTTATTAAAAAAAAATGTGTGGCCAATGGAGATGCGAAGGAAGGTAAACAATTAAATCAACCACAATGATGTTATTATTATATTGTGAGTTTTTTATATTTTAAATTTCACAATTTACATTTTTTTCTTCATATTTATGTATATAGAAAACATGTTTTTTCCACTACGAAAATGTCAAACTCTTAAACTAATTCGAATAATTGTAATGCAATTAAATAGAATTAATTAGAGTATCATGCATGTAACGTGCTTTGGTTCTGGAAGTGAGTTATTTGTTTAAGGTATAATTTGACATGAAGAAAGAATTAGAGGTTTGTTTGGAGGAATGGAATTATAAACACGGTAACCGAAAAGAATGCCGGAGCTTTATTTAACACTTTCTGATTTTCTTTTTTCTAATATATTTTTGGGAAATGAGTCTCGGTAGTTGACAGGCACAGGGAATGACCCTGACAAAACTTTGCATATAAGCCCTCCAGAATTTACTTTATTCCAATATTCCTTACTAATGAATCCCCTTGAGGAGAAATCTTTAGTCAGGGTAAAAAAATGTCGACATATTTATATTCTTGGCTATAATTAATTAATTATAATGGTACGAATAAGTCTTCATATGCATCTAGGACAAACAGTGTAATAATAACGTATTTTAAAATCTTGTAATTTGTTATATTGAAAAATGCAATTTGTTTATATGAATCGTGTAACTATTAATATAAAAAAATAATTGCACAATTTAATGTAAATAAATTGTATTTTTCAATATAACAAATTACATGTTTATGTACTATGAGTGAGCGGTGGATTTGAATGATCACAAGACCCACTCTAATGTTAAAAATGAATTTAATGGAATTCACTGTAGTATTATTTAAGTTGCTTATTGAATTTTAAAGATCGACTGTTAGCTTATTAATGATATATTAATAATCGACTTGTTTGGATTTTTTACTTCTACCCGTGTGGAATTTGAGTTCAAACTGAATTTTAAATTCTATTTTGTGGTAAAGCAAAGTTGTTCAATTGAGCTCAAATGAACTTTTAATAGACAATATTAAGTGAAATATGAAATAATTCAATAATTCAATTTTTAGACTTATTTATATAGCGTAAGTAAAAGTTCTCTAGATTATTATCCAATCAAAATAGTCCTTTTCCAAACTATAAACCAAAAAGTCATAAACGCTATGGTAAACCAGGTATATATATATATATATATATGAACTCTATCATTGTTATATATAAAAATTATTATTATTATTATTATGTATTAAAAATTTTACTGTTTATAACCGTGGTTTTTTTATGCATAACAATGATAGTTTTTATACATAACATTGATAATTTTTATACATAACAATGATACTAAAAAAATCGAGTTCATTGTACTCTAGTTCACACGTATTTTTTCCTAAGTCATAAAATATACCCACGATCATCACCATTTTATGATTTTTATCCGTACTCGGAAAAGAAAATTAATAGTTCATGTTACTTTTGTTTTCCTAGGTTCTTTTAAAATAATTGTGTTATCTAAACTCCATAATAATATATACTAGATTAATACACTATTTTAGCATATTTACACATACATTCAAAATAAATGGTCAATGTATGTTTAGACATTTCTGTATAAGACAATCGCATACGTATATAAAACGATCCTCCATTTAAATATTTTGATCATATATACCTTTAAAATACAGATGGATTGGATGCCATAAAAATCACCGAGTGACACAATATATTATATAAAAAAGATCTGTCTAATTTATACAATCGTCTCATACAATTTTTAATAAAAAAGGTATTATGTTGATCATGTTCATCGAATTATCGTGCACCACTATTATTATTGTTTATTAAGATCAACATTTTATTTACAAATTGTTAATTCTTACTGTTAGAGAAATTAAATAAACGAATTAATTCAACGTCTCTTTACAAGTTCATACTTTTAAATTAGACATAATTTTTTTATGGTATCAGAGTCTTCGGGCTCACACCCTCGTTCTGAGTTTGAATTAATTAATTTTACATCTCTCTATAAGTTCGAAATTTTAGATGAGACAAAAAAAATTGAACTTACGAACAATAATAATAGTAATAGTGTACACACAACACATTAAACTTAGTTGTAGATTTAAATAATAGTAATAGGAATATAAGAGAAATTAGCAGTAACTTAGTTGTAGATTTAAATAATAATAATAATACGAGAATAGCCTTATAGGAGAAATTAGAAGTAGGGGATTCACGAGATGGTGGGTTGGGCGTGTGTTTTGGGGTTATCACAAAAGTTCGATGACATAATTCGTAATTTTCCGCATGTGGAATCTATTCCAACTCTCATACTGAATTTTCTGACACCAAAAGACCTATCTCTATCCCCCCCCCCTCCCTCTATCTTCCTCCAACTGCTCCCCCTCTCAATTATTCCCCTAAACAATTCTCATTTTTTTTGGTATTTCTATTATGTACTCTTTCTCTTATCATTTCCTTATATTTTATTCTCACATATTATTCTAAAAAAAATGAGACTCTACATTTTATTGGCTTGATATTAAGAAATTACAAACTCTACCATGTAAAATTTGTTCATAGTATGAAATTCATATCATTACACTTATAAAGTAATATTACTATTTTTATAAACTAATACATATATCATTTAATATTATAATTTCAATTTATAAATGTAATAGTATCAATTGATAAATATAAATGATTAATTTATAAGTATAGTGATATAAATTTTAAATTATGAACAAATTTTACCGAAAACCTATTCTTAAGCAAAAAAATAGTACTTTCGCTAAATTTATCTTGAATATTTGACTTTGTTGGCGGGATATAATATCAACGACATATACTCCCTTCACCCTCCAAGCTACTCACGCTAAAACAAACATCTCAATGTAAGTTATTAATTTCCATACTTAACAAAGTGTGTTCCAATCTTTGAACAATTATCTCTATTTTTTTAATTTTATTATATCAATTATCACTCAATTAAAATTAAATTACTTTTTTTTTATCACTTTAATAGCAATTGTCTTCCCATCTTCTCTCTCCTTTTAACACTACAATATACATTTAATATTATATATTCTTAAATTTGTGCAAAAAGCAAATGATTAATAGAGGATGGAGGAAGTATACTTTAACTAACTTGAGAAAAAACTAAAGTTTTTAGAAAGATCTTTCACAAATGACAAAGACTCGATCCAACAATTATGTTGTTAGTCGTCTTACGTGTATAATATGATGTGGCTTGTGTTATTACAACTAAACAAACAAGATTTATATTGTGTCGAGCACAGGTTGGTTATCAACTGGAGAGCAAATATAAGAGTGATATGTGGAAAATTTCTGAACATTTTATTTGACCTCAGAGGGTCTATTTATACAAGTTGGCAAGCATGTGCTGCCTTGGCAAGCACGAGCTGACCTTTTCTTGTCTAACAAGAATACATGTGGAACTGACACATGTCCCAGAGGACTTCCCTGGTCGGCATCTGTCCTTGCTTGTACTTGAAGTCTTCGACTTGTCATCCAGGTGTTCTGTGCTTAGCAGGTGACTTGCTCTTGTGACCGATAATGTGTGTTAGGCTCCGTGGGGTCAGGTGCTCGCCTCGGAGGGGCGACTATAATCCCGCCCCATTGGGTCATGTTACCTTGCCCTGTGCTCGCCTGGATGGCCGACACAAGTGTTCTCTTGGGTGACCAGAACAAGTGGGCTTCCAAATCTAGTTAATCAAAACCTCATGATCCGTTCGTGACTAGTTCGTGCTCACCTGGGGAGGAGAGTAGAGTTTGTTCACTGATGAAAGTGAACTAGGAGGCAAAGAATTCCCTTATGATGGAGAGGCTGAGCGCTAGTTCTGTGCTCGTCCAGGGACTCTTCAAATGACTGGAGCAAGTTCAACTCAGACAAAATTGGATTGATATTGTGTTCACCTCCTGTTCGGTGACGTCATGTTCGACCCTTGTACCTTGTCGTGGTTTCTCTTTCATGCTCGCCTGCCTTGGTGAGCATGCATTTCGTACTTGGGTGAACCTCTGCAGACGTGGGCATGCTCATTGGTGACGTGGACCTTTCTCGTCGGAGGTGGCGAACACGTGGGGTGTTCCCGTGATAATGTGACGCGCTCGCCTACCTGGCGAGCACCCTTCTGGTAGTTGGAGAGTCTTGCTTGTCATTGGTCCACGTGTTCGCCTGGCGAGCACGTGACAAGTTGCTTTGACTAGGGGTGGACCGGATACAACAAATTATAATTAAAAAATAATCTAACAACCATAGCAAGACAATGTGTCAAAACATTGACATTAATATTACTGTGTGCATAAATTTTATTTAAACATGGATCTTTAGAACTTCACGATTTTTATATCCATAAATTTTGAATCATAAATTAAACAATTAGATTACTATCCATCCCTGAACAACCATTATATTTCTTCTGGTGAGATTGTTTTTCTCTCTCTTGACCTCTCTTAATCACAAAATATAAAATTTGCGTGATAGAATGAATTGATTCCTTTGCAAAGGTAATCTATGTCTTTTATAAGTAGAGAGAGGAGCAATTTCTTATTCTACAAGAAACTTAACCACACGATCTATCAGCGTGCGAGATTTTGTTCTTATCTTTTTCCAATTGATCAAATCAATATTATTATTTAAATCTTAATATTAGATATTTATAACTATAATTACATATCTAATTAATTACTATTATGTACTCTTTCTCTTATCATTTCCTAATATTTTATTCTCACACATTATTCTCAAAAAAATGAGACTCTAAATTTTATTGGCTTGATATTAAGAAATTATATATTCTCCCGTAAAACTTGTTTGTTGTACGAAACTCATACCATTACACATATAAAATGATACTATTATTTTTATAAATTAACACCTATAACATTTAATACTATAATTTTAATTTATAAATGTAATAGTATCAATTGATAAATATAATTGTATTAATTTATAAATATAGTGGTATAAATTCCATAATATAAACAAGTTTAATCGAACACCTATTCTTAAGCAAAAGAATAGTACTTTCGCTAAATTTATCTTGAATATTGGACTTTGTTGGCGCCTGGCGCGGGCTATAATATCACGGCATATACTCCCTCCACCCTCCAAGCTACTCATGGTAAAATAGATATTTTTCTTTTTTTTTTCCAAAATATTTGATATTTTTCGAAATTTATTTTCCAACAGATCTGTTTTGTATTTTTTTCCTCAACTTTTTGGATTGTTTTTGGAAAAATATTCCGAAATATTTGTTTTTTTCCAAAACAATAATTCAAACAGATCTAATAATATATTTTTAGTTTTTTTTTCAAGAAAAATTCCTGAACAAATATACTGTGATTGACTTAGCGGTGACTCGGTTGCTGACTCGGCTACAACTCGCATGCTGACTCGTGCAGTTAGTGAATACAAATTAAGTTTTGAATTACTTAGATTTATTTAAATTTAAAAATGATAACATATCTATTTAAAAAGAAAAAAAGAGTGAGGTGTACTTCTTAATAATTGGGGTGTAAATAACCGTGGCCATTACGCATATGCTCACAAAGAAATATCCAAACTTGTAGGATTATCCTATCCTTGTCAAGGTTTCATTGTGCTTACATTCAAAGGGGACAATCCGTGTAATTGGATAAACCAATTCTTAACCCTAAACCATACATAACTAAGTAATATTTATTGGTGTTGATGGCAATTGTAAGCCATCCTGATCAACCGTTAATGTTATTTTCAGAGAATTATTCAAAATTAGAACTAAATTTCAAAAAATATATTTTTATATTTAAATGTATGCAAGAAAGAATTTCATCTCACCTAAAAATCAGAACTTATAGAAAGATGTTGAATTAATTTGTTTATTTAATTTTCCTAACACTCCCCCTTATTTGTGGACTGGATTCTATGACTCCATCATTGGAAGGAAACACATCAAGTGAACAATTTAATATGGGTGGAGTTGTTTTCAGCGATTCCTCCATCATTAGAAGAATGTCCATCGAGTTGATAATTTAATATGGGTGGAGTTGCTTTCAACGGGAATCGAAAAATATGTGGGTGTGAGCCTGAAGGCTCTGATACCATAAAAGAATTTCATCTCATCTAAAAATATGAACTTTTAGAAAGGTGTGGAATTAATACGTTTATTTAATTTTCTTAATAATGCATTATACTAAAAAAAAATTACTTTAATTTGTTATTTTTCCTTCTAATTCAATTTCTTACAACTACTATGTCATTCATTGTACATCAATAAGAGTTAAAAATGGATATAATTACAATATATTTATAGTTCTAAGGTCTGAAATAATATTTTACACGTTTGTTTAGAACTTTGATTCCTGGTAGAATTTTTGGGCGACACTATAATTTGAAGATAAACATGTTAATTTGAAGCATACACAATTATCTTTATGTTGGTATACGACATGCGTGTTACATACATAGTTACATACACATAAATCATAATTTAAACTTAATATATTTTTAGAGTATATATCCTATTGTAAAATAATGCAATTTAAATTATAATTGAATTTTAAAAAATAAATTTAATATAATTTTAAGATTAAGTAAATATTACACTTTAATTCAATTTGTATAGTATATTTAAAAAATCAAGAAAGACGTGGAATCTAGGTAATATTTTTTTATATATGTAAAATTTGTGAGTCGAACTCATAAGTCATACTACCTCCTTTCACAAATCTTATGTTCGCTTTGACTTTTTCAATTCATTTTTAGAAGCGAGTTTTGATAAGAATTGAATGATAAAGTGATTTTTTGGAGATGGGTATGATAGATGAGACTATCATACCCTCCTTAAAAGTCACTTTATAATTTCAATTACTAATACAAAACTCGCTCGTAAAAAAATATTGAAAAATTAAACATGCATAAAATTGATGGACGGAGGGAGTAATTTATTATAAATAGATAGTGATACTCTAATATCTTGAGCTTTGTCACTTTGGATGAGATCTATCTAATAATAGTATTAATAACTAACTTGGAAGAGTTGTACATTCCTTAAAATGGGGAGGGGCCTTGACTTTCTATCTTTTAAATTGCACATCAAATTAAAGAAAAAATAAATAAAGAGTAGGTATTTGTGCATTATACAATTCAAGTGCATTTTTAAATGCATAATCTTTTTTTAAACGTTCAATTTATTTATATTAAAATATTCAATTTAAATGTTTTAAAAATGCGCATGAGTTTCATGGTGCTTGTGCACTTTTTTTTTTCTTTAAAGGTAATAAATTATAATAGTTTCCTAAGATAATCAATTACAATAATTTCTTCTAACACCGGGCACATGACAATATCATTTCGTCTCGCTGTAGACCGGAACTTCAACCACCACAAAAAGGGGATCACCCAAAACTGCAACCGTACTGCAATCGGAACTGCAACCTCACAAGAGAGGGCCCACCATAAAAGGGAATAAATATTCTCTCTCCGTATTTCGAACCCAGGGCTTCGAGATCTCAAATAGTAGAACTTTAACCACTTGAACTATCCACACTTAACGAGTTGTTGGAATTTCGAGGCACGTAAACACGTAATACATACGCAGCGGAAATAAACAGTTCACCAACAACGAACACGTAATTGCAAAATTGAATGCGTATAAACATAAAGAGAAACCTTACAGTAAACCGTACGCATATTTCTCTACTATGGTATCCACGTAATCCCCAATCACGGACTTGCACGGATTTGCCAACATTGAATCCCGAGATGAATTTGCTAGGAAAATTCTAACTCTAAATCTTATGGAGAGAATAATGAATTAACGTTGTTTGTGAATTCTCAAGAGTTCATATATATAGGGAAGACTCAGCTTAAATCTTAAGTTAACCTGATTAGGAAATAAAATCCCTAATCTTATAAAATAAATCTCATGTATATCAAATCTCTACGGATTTGATTCCATATATATTAAATCTTATAATAATATTCCATATACTATTATTGGGAATCCTATTTAATTAAATCCAATTTAATTTAAACATTAATAATAATTAATTCTAAATTAATCTATTATTAATTAATTCTCCATAAATTAAATATTAAATCCAATATAACATTTAATCAATCAACTATAATCCGTAAAAGGGAACTACTTGTTGTGTGACCCATAAGCCCTCATATATCGAGCGATTAGTCAAATTAACGGTCTTAATTGAACCCTAGACAATAAATCAGATATTCTCAATATATGAGGTACGTTGCGAGAAACGTGCAACTACCTGTAACTGAAACATAGGCTATTACGATTTCCTCTTTTCATTCGCGAATACTCGATTAAGTCTTGAACATAATGAAGTGTCTATTCAAATAACTTAATCATATTATCTCTAATCACTAATTGATCATGTATGTCACACTTAGCCACAAAGTCTAAGTTGACGTGCATCAGCCGATGATTTAGATTCAATTATGATGATAAGATGAGTATTCTCTCTAAATCCACTTTGAGGAATGAATCCTATTCTTGGCTCAACTACCACGCACATGCACTTCGTGATGAACCCAATTCAAGCCATATCTACCCATAGACGGGTGCAAGCATCAGTCATGGTCAAAGTTCATCACTCCACACACTCGTGCGTATTGACCTCAAGTCAAAGGAATATCGCATCGCTCCCACTAACCGAGACACCCGTAGACACATATAGTGGAAATACATCAAACGGTTTCTCGGATGGGTATGTCAATACCCTCTAAGGTATTTGTGCATCCATCATGAGATACCTAGTATCTCATAGTAAGTAAGATCATACTACACTCTCTAAGAGTATGATGCAGATCGCACACCAATCTCCATTGCATCATCAATATCCCATTCTTGATGATCCTTGATCGGGGCCATTTGAGAATCATGCTTAAATCATCTGAGTTCTCACAACCTCAATGACAGCAATGACTCATGGAAACACCTGCATGAATAAATTCAAACAATCAAACATAATATTCAAACAAGTGTATTGCCATACATTAATATTATATGAACTATAATATTAAATCAAACTGAATATCATCGAGTATTATGTCCTTACAATAGATTGTCTCTAGGACACTAACACTAACAATCTCCCACTTAGACTAGAGTCAATCACCTGCATGTCTAACGCCTAGACCATCAAATGTCTAATGTGTACATGAACACTCAGTGTTTTGGTGAAAGGATCTGCCAAATTAAATATGTGGGAATATGTTTTAATTCGATTTCTCCTATCGTTATGATCTCCCGGATCAAATGATAAGCCTGAGTACATGCTTCTTTCTGTTTGTTGATCTCGGTTCCTTTGCTTGCGCATTCGCACCAACATTGTCTTAATACAACTTTATTAGACAACTGACACTCGGAACTACCTCTAGTTCTCTTAAGAACTATAAAATACAGTCAGCCTCCTTGAGGCCTCTGATACAGCAATGTACTCAACTTCGGTTGTTGAATCTGCGGTCGACTTGCTTGGAACTATTCCAAATGACCGCCTCACCATTGAGAGTGAAATGTAACTTGACTGTGATTTGTAATCATCACACACTACAAAAAACGCGCATTTTACGGCGACGGAAATTAGCGACGGTTACAAAAATTGTCGCAAATAGCGATGGTTTTTACGACGGTTACGGTCAAATGGTCAAAGTCAACAATTTTAGTGACGGTCTAGAGAACCGTCGTAAATAGCGACAGTTTTAGCTATGGTTTTAGCGACATTTTGGTCTAATCCCTTTAGCTTACCAGATAGCGGCGGTTTTATGGCGGATTTAGCGGCGGTTTTAGTTACGGATTAGCTTACTTTTTTTTTTTTTTTTTTTTAATTTAATTTTTTTTAAATATTAATTATGTATTTTTTTTTTAATGTTTCAGGATTATACAAGATTTTTTAATTGTTGTTAATGCAATTATATTTAATTTATAGTCACTTGGAGAAGAGTTCCAATTCTAATAGTAGTCGATCTATTTCGAGGAGTTTACTGTATAAAATTTAATTCATAGTATATTTAAATATATATATTGACTAAAAAGTAGTACTTGTTTAAATAGAAAATAGTACTTATTTAAATGAAGGTATTACTTGTTAAATGAAAAAAATATTACTTAAGTTTAAATAGAAATGTAGTACTTGTTTAAATAGAAAAGTAGTACTTGTTTAAATGAAAAGTAGTACTTGTTTAAATAGAAAAGTAGTACTTGTTTAAATAGAAAAATAGTACTTGGTTAAATGAAAAGTATTACTTGTTTAAATTAAAAGTATTGTTTAAATAATAGAAAGTATTACTTGTTTAAATGAAAGGTATTACTTGTTTAAATGAAAAGTATTACTTGTTAAATGAAAAGTATTACTTGTTTAAATAGAAAGGTAGTAGTTGTTTAAATAGAAAAGTAGTACTTGTTTAGATGAAAAGTAGTACTTGTTTAAATGAAAAGTATTACTTGTTTAAATAGAAAAGTATTACTTCTTTAAATAGAAAAGTAGTACTTGTTTAAATGAAAAGTAGTACTTGTTTAAATGAAAAGTATTATTTGTTTAAATGAAAGGTATTACTTGTTTAAATGAAAAGTAGTACTTGTTAAAATGAAAAGTAGTACTTGTTTAAATGAAAAGTAATACTTGTTTAAATGCAAAGTATTACTTGTTTAGAAAAGTAGTACTTGTTTAAATAGAAAAGTATTACTTGTTTAAATTAAAAGTATTACTTATGTAAATAATAGAAAGTATTACTTGTTTGAATGAAAGGTATTACTTGTTTAAATAAAAAATATTACTTGTTAAATGAAAAGTAGTACTTGTTTAAATGAAAAGTATTACTTGTTTAAATAGAAAAGTATTACTTGTTTAAATAGAAAAGTAGTACTTGGTTAAATGAAAAGTAGTACTTGAATAAATTAAAAGTATTGTTTAAATAATAGAAAGTATTACTTGTTTAAATGAGAGGTATTACTTATTTTAGTGAAAAGTATTACTTGTTAAATAAAAAGTATTACTTGTTTAAATAGAAAAGTAGTAGTTGTTTAAATAGAAAAGTAGTAGTTGTTTAAATAGAAAAGTATTACTTGTTTAAATAGAAAAGTAGTACTTGTTTAAATAGAAAAGTATTACTTGTTTAAATGAAAAGTAGTACTTGTTTAAATAGAAAGTAATACTTTTTTAAATTGAAAAGTAGTATTTGTTTAAAAACGAAAAGTATTACTTGTTAAATTAAAAGTATTACTTGTTTAAATAAAAAAGTAGTACTTGTTTAAATAGAAAAGTAGTACTTGTTTAAATGAAAAGTAATACTTGTTTAAATAGAAAAGTAGTACTTGTTTAAATGAAAAGTATTACTTGTTAAATTAAAAGTATTACTTGTTTAAATAGAAAAGTAGTACTTGTTTAAATAGAAAAGTATTACTTGTTTAAATAGAAAGTAATACTTTTTTAAATAGAAAAGTAGTACTTGTTTAAATGAAAAGTATTACTTGTTAAATTAAATGTATTACTTGTTTAAATAGAAAAGTAGTACTTGTTTAAATAGAAAAGTAGTATTTGTTTAAATGAAAAGTAATACTTGTTTAAATGAAAGGTATTATATATTTAAATGAAAGGTATTACTTGTTTAAATGAGAAGTAGTATTTGTTAAAATGAAAAGTAATACTTGTTTAAATGAAAAGTAGTACTTGTTTAAATAGAAAGTGATGGTCCCGATTAAAACCGATTTTGCGCGTGCGGAAGCAAAACATTTTATGCGATGCATATAAAACAGGGGTGAGGGCAGAGTGATTACAGATTTTTTGCATTTTAAGCTCATGTGTTGTGTTTTGCTTATAATCGAATGCATATGACAATATAAGAACATAAAGCAAAGAACAACACACATCAGATAAAGGGTTCTGAGGCTCAAGCTCCTACATCCACTCTCCCAGCCTCCTAGGAAATTCCTTCCAATCGACTTATCACCCTCTCTGTTCGCCTCTAGATATTTAACGAAGCTCTCACTCAATCGGACTTATCACCCTCCACGGATCGCTTACAGATGTTTACATCGAAGTTCACACTCCAACGGGACTTATCACCCCTCACTGATTGCTTACCCTCCCTTTCGATTGCTAGATGTTTACCGAAGTTCACACTCACCTACAAACTTAACCGATCGATTTGGGGTAAGGTTTGTTTGGTTTAAACTAGGTTGAGATTTTCCCTTACATTTGTTTAAATTTCAATGCTAAGGTCGGGAAAATCTCTGCTTAGGATACATCGCGGGTTGCATAGATTGGGTTCTAGAACACTCTTTTGAATATATGTATATATCTACGTACTTGTGGTTCTGTGGTGGGAATGCTTTGGGTATAACTCTTTTGGCTCAGAAGATCTCGTGCTATAATCTTCACGATCCACCACGCTTAATTTGATGAAAGACCTTTAGATATAGTGTGGATTTGAATGTTATCGCGGAGAGAATCACATTCAAATCCATACTATTCTTGTAAGTACAGCAGCCTTCTTCAGCCGGGTCATTTTTCCTCTCATCGTCCACGCCACTTGATTCTAATCGGCTATATTCCTCGATTCCTCGCCTTTGAATCATTCAGATTCTCTCGAGTCTCAAAGTGTCTTCGAGACATAATCGAAGTCTTCGCCTATCCGAAGTCTTCAGTTTATCCGAAGTCTCAGATTTCTCATCCGAGCCTCGTGTTTATCCGAGCCTCGTGATACTTTGATTCAAAGAGACTTCTTCACGACCTTATCTCGATCAGCATAATCGACACCAGCCGACCGAAGTTCGGGTCAATTCATATCCCGACCTTCGTAGGCCACTTTTTGACTGCGCTTTATCCGATTTCTTCTTTGCGATGCCTGATCGTACAAATTGATCGATCAATACATCTTCAGATCAACGTCTCGGGATAGCACGTCGAGACATTAGGTTTAAGATATCGGTTTAGACATCCGATCTCAATCACGTCGATCTGATCATCCGCTCATCTTCATTTCGATCTCGACTCGGTCATCCGCCTCTTCTAACTGCAACCTTCTTCCGATCTTTCCGGGTCAATTTCTTTTTGATCACTTTTGTCCGCTCTTCGATCACCATATCACTCGTGATTTTCCGATCATCCGATCAGTTCGCTAGGGTCATCCGATCTTCCCATCGGTGGGCGAGCTTTTCTTCTCTTGATTTTCAGATGGCTCATCGTTAACTTTCGGAACTCATCTAACTTTCGTCGATCTCGACCGGTCTCGCCTCAAGTAATCGTCTCGATCTCGATCATCTTCTTCCATTTTAAGTGAGTTCCCCTCAACTTGTTCTTTTTCGCTCCCCTCAACTTGTTATCTCAGAATTAAATTTCAATAACACAAGTTGATAATGTTTTGGCATAATTCATCAAAACTAAAATATCCCAACAGAAAGTATCACTTGTTTAAATGAAAAGTAGTAGTTGTTTAAATAGAAAAGTAGTACTTGTTTAAATGAAAAGTAGTACTTGTTTAAATAGAAAAGTATTACTTGTTTAAATAGAAAAGTAGTACTTGTTTAAATAGAAAAGTAGTAGTTGGTTAAATGAAAAATATTATTTGTTTAAATTAAAAGTATTACTTGTTTAAATAGAAAGTATTGCTTGTTTAAATGAAAAGTAGTACTTGTTTAAATAGAAATTATTAATTGTTTAAATAGAAAGTAGTACTTTTTTAAATAGATAGTAGTATTTGTTTAAAAAAATGAATTTTTAGGACATATACAATTTTAAAAGAATATAATCATTTATTTATAATTTATAATATAAAAAAGTATATATAATTAGTATTTTAAAGATTATTAGATATTTAAATTAAATAAATGAAATAAAAAAATTTAAAAAAAGTGTAAAAAAAACGAATTAAAAATAAATAAATTAATATGTTTTAATATAATACAATTTAATTTAAATTTATAAATAAATAAAAAATAAAAATTATTATATTAAAATGTGGTTAAATCATTAAATTAGATAATTGAAATAAATGATTTAATTTTTTTTTTTAAAAACGATTTTTAGGACATATAGAATTAATTTCATTAAGTAAACGCAAGAAAGTAAGTGCCCGAGCGGTTTGATCCTCTCAGGCGCCCACAGGTCCTGTGTTCGGTCCCCCTTGGGAGCGAAAATTTGCCTCATCTAATTGGGAGGCTGTGTAGCTTATATATGATATGCTTGGTGGTTGGGTTTGACATGGTCCGTGGTTCGCCCACCGACGCCTCGGCTTCGGGTTCAACCAACGCGAGCCATTTTTTTTCAGAATTCACGCTTTTAGCGAAGATTTAATAATTTTTTAAATTATTAAAAAAAAAATCGAAAAACCGCCGCTACTAAGTTAGCGACCCTCGATTCAACATCGATTTTTTTTTTTCGCCGCCAAAACCGTCGCTAATGTTGTTAGCGACGGTTTTTTCCGCCGCTAAAACCGTCTGTTAAACCCCGCTTTTTTTGTAAAGACAATGAATTGAAACTTGTGGTCAAGATAACCAAATACTACTAGTTCGATCATTCCACCATAGACAAGAAACATTCTTTAGTTTGTCCAGATACTTGGATCGGTTTGACAACAATCCAAAGGAGACTCACCCGATTCTCTGGTATCTACCAAAGGATGTTGATAACAGAGGGCCACGCTTTGGCCTAAAGGCAAGTCATAGCGCATATGATTTACCAAATTGCATATGCACACGAGACATCTTTCATGTGCATTTGATATCGCCTTCAATAGAAGGACAATCCTTCTTTGATAGCTTTATCCCATGATTCGCTAATAGAGATCCTCTCTTAGAGTTCTTCATCGCAAAACGCTTCAACACCTTGTCTATACGGGGTGGACTGTGATGTTTCAATATCTTCGATCTATCCCCGTGGATCTTGATCCCTCAGATTTAGCAGTTTCACCAAGACCCTTCATCATGAAGGTCTTTAACAACAAATCTTTAACGGACCGCATTAATCGAGATATTGTTTCCCAAAATCAATATGTCATCGACATACCGACATGAAAATAATATTCTTCCCGCCAAGCCATTTATAAACTCAAGGATCTTTCGAAGTTTCTAATGAAGTCAAAAGACTTGATATCTTCATCAAATCGGATATTCCAACTCCTAGAAGTTTGCTTCAATCCATAAATGGATCATTTAAGCTTAACAGATTAGATTAGAATTTAGCTTAGATATAAAACCTTCCGGTTGAGTCATAAACACTTCCTTATCAATGTTTCCATTGAGGAATGTTATTTTGACATCTATCTGCCAAATCTCATAATCAAAGTGTGATGCCATCGCAAGTAAAATTCGAATGGACTTGATCTTTGAATCGGTGAGAAGGTTGTTCAAATACGCCTTTCGACGACTATAACCCTTCGTTACCAACCTAACTTTGTAGGTTTATACTTTGTCATTTGCACCAGTCTTACACTTGAAGACCCAATCGCAACATATGGGTCTAACCCCTTTAGGCAACTCAACCAAGTCCCAAACTTGATTGGTGTACATCGAGTTCATCTCGGATTTCATGGTTTCATGTTACTTTCCCTAATCAATATCCGATATTGCTTCAGAATAAGTATTAGGATCGTCCTTATCTGGTATGTCCATATTATCGAATTCCTCCAAGAGGTAACTGTATCTAATGGGCGGATTACGATTCCTGATTGAGTTACGGAGTTGTGGTTGTGCAGGCTGTATATTCTGATTGTGAAAATTTTGTGTTGCATCGATTTCATCAATGTCCGGAGAGTCCTCAAGAGCTACACTTTTAGATACCTCTTGGGCGGGAGTTTGAACTATGTTGTTCTCATTCAAATTTTTTGAGGTTCTTGACCGCAAGCATACTCCAATTACGCCTCACCGGGCCGAAAAGACAATCACCCAAAGGAAAGACTCCCACCATGAAAGTTGTTGAATGCTCCCACCGATTCCTTGTCATGTTGCTTTTGACAAGATATCGCCTTTTGTTAATTTGTGGTTCTTGAATTTCTTCAAGTTCTATCACCATTTAATTTGTTCCTTAAAGACATAGTCTTCTTCGAGGAACTTGTTCCGCTTAAAACAATCACCGATTTATACTTCTCGCGGGATAGAAGTAATATCCTTTAGTTTCTTTAGATATCCCACAAAGTAACCCTTTTCACCTTGATTCCAACTTGCCTCGGTAAGCATTCCTTTTACAATCACTGGGCAACCCCATTGTTTTTGATATGTATAAAAGTCAAGTTTTTTGCCACACCATAATTCATATGGTGTATGCTCAACCGATTTAGATGAAATCCTATTCGAAATGTGGATTGAGGTTTATAACGCCAGATCCCCATAAGAATATCTCCAAGAGAGTATAAGATCATCATGGACCTCACCATGTCTAACCAGTTCGGTTTCTCCTCCTGACACACCGCTCATCCGAGGTGTTCCTAGGAGGAGTCCATCAGGATCGGATTCTATGCGACTTCAAGTAATCGAGAATTCATTGCTAAGGTATTCACCTCCTCGATCCGATTGAAGAGTCCCGATACTCTTTACCAAGTTGCTTTTCTACTTCAAATTTTAAATTCTTTGATTTTCAAAAAGATTCGATTTGTGTTTCATAAGATACACGATCCGTATCTTGAGAAATCATCAAGAAAAAGTGATGAAGTATCCGGCGACCCCTAGCTAGAGTGGACAATGGTCCACAAACATCGCTTAGTAGCTCGACTCTAGAACTTCTTTAGATGCACCCCTTTCCCGTAAAAGGATCTCGCTGATCATCTTGCCCATGAGATAAGATTCACAATCTCTATAAGACTCACAAATGAATGGGGTTAAGTAGTCTAACTTTCTTAATCTTGCAATTTTTTCATTTACATGATCAAGTTCTACAATGTCATAAGTAAGTTAGGTTTTCATGATTACTAAGTTTGAGTCTTTTATTTTGTATATTAAGAACATCATATCCATAATGCAACAAATACATGTTATGAAGTAATAGAAAGAACTAGATGATTATCATTAAGTTCTAATCTAAAACCAAAGGGTAAGTTCAACACATAAGTCCCCACACGCTCAATTAGCAAACTTGCTTCATTTCCACGCAAGACGACTTCACCCGCCCCTAACTGCCCCAAGACACATGAACCCTTCACATTCGCATAAATGTGAGAGTCACATCCCAGATCTAATACCAAGCAGCTAATAAGTATTAGTGGACATGTTTATCTTAATAACAACCACACACGTTTCTAGTGCTAGAAGCACTTAAAGCCTTCTTTTCAAAGAACCGTAACCTTATAATCCTTTCTTTCAAAAATCCTCTAATGCTTACAAAGAGAGGTACACATCCTTAGTTACCCACTCATTTCCTTTTGAACACCATCTTAATGATAGTGAACTCAAAAAGTCTTGAGCATCGCCAGAAGTTTCGCATGGTCGCATCCGCCTTATTCATAATTTAGTTCATAATGAAGTTCAAATATGAATTCGGAGCGACGGAGGATAAGATAAATGAAAAACGCTGGTCCTTTTTAGCTCAATGCCTAAATTACCAAGTTTCTCAATTATGCCTATCATCATTAGCACACGAGGTGAAATCTTCTTTTAATCCAACCGACATCCTAACAGATCTCTCATCACTTCATAAATCTCGAATGAGATTGAGAATCAAAGAGATCCTTCGAGATGCTCGAGCATATGGAAGGGATCCATTTTCTCATGTCATTTATGCAATTGGGAGTTATGCCGAGCAACATCACACAATCGAAGTCCGGAAGCATCCTTTTGATGCTTATTCGAAATGCCACGCAAAAGTGGTCAGTCAGGGAACCAGATGCAGGGTAATCGGATCGACGCGTCCAACACGCATTCAATCTTTTTTTCGCTTTAGCACCAAACACATGTTTCGGTGCCAAATACCCGTAAAATTTTGCCTAACCAATTTTGTTTGTTTCAAAACACATCTCAATAATGCTTATAATGCTTCAACTAATCAAGAGAAATAAAATAAAACGAGAATTAAACACATAATTCCTATGATCAATATTCAAAGAATCAAAATAAACATGACCTTTTCTTTTGTGTTTATTTTGTCTCTATTATTTTCACATACTTAACGAATTTCATCTAAAAGTACAAATTTATATCAAATATAAATTATAATGACTAGATCCACATTACTACTATCATAATCTCAAAGGGTCGATCATTACAATAAGATAACCGGTAGGTTCCAAACCAATTGCAAAACCGCATTCTAGTTTGTCGAACCTAGTTCGACCGATGTCCCTTACCCTTTGTTCCTCATGAGGCTAAAGCGAAATAAAGTTAAGTTGGTTTACAACCATCAAAATGCATGACATTATATGTCCCTATAAAAGTCCCATTAGATGTAGATCCGAGCAAAAAGATTTAGGGTCTTTAAAGACTATCGAACGAAATCTCCTGTTTACATTTTTCATTTTGATGGAAGACATCTTATCAAATTAACGGAGAAAACTATATTTTAGTGAGAACATTTTAAATGGGTATTAATTGATTAATCGAGATCCAACATGTTAATCTACATCACATTTGAGCAATTATTGCCACCTTACCCAAACACATATTTTACACGGACTAACATTTATATGGGACCGCCTACCCAAACAATAATACGGTCCGACAATTATTGGTCATCGCCACCCAAACAATTACAATACCGGACTATAAACGCTAATATATTATGAAAACACGCCGACTAAGGAGAATTAATAATTCGTTTAATTTTCTAAACTAGAATTTTAAAATTATGTTTAACAATTAAATTCATTATTAATGTTAGCTTTTAATTAATACAATTAATTAAGTCTGTCATTAGTCCAACTAATACGTTTTATTAAAACCCAAATTTTATTAATTCTAACAAATTAAATCCGATTTAATTTTTAATTAACAAATATAGGGGCTCAGGTGTAATTTCCAAAATTGCACGGAGGGGCCTGTTTGAAATTCAATTTGCAAAACAGCCCTCCCTTATCACTGTCCGGATATCACCTTCTAATCGGGACAACCGAAAAACCCACAATTTCAACCATCCATCACAATTATTCCAATGAATCATAGCAATAGTCAAATTGGAATCCAATTCTTATCAAGTGTTCGAAATAGTCCAACCAGAACCGAACAAACTGGCCCGAAATCAAAACACACAAATCTGTACAGAAATTATGTTTCAATCGGAGAAGACAAGCGGAGCGTACGATCGAGTCGCAGCCGCCGCTAGGCGCGCGCGGGCGACTCATCGCTGCAGCCAAGTCATAACGAACATCGGGACAAGCACGACGGTGCGTCGCACCTTTAGCTCGAAATGAAAACGACACGCATCCCGTCAAAACAAATCGGCGAGCGCGAGAACGAAAGGGCGACGCGGTGGTGTTTTGCTGTGAAACCCATCGCCCCCGGGTTTGTCCGATGAATCGAAAATCGAAACAGGGACGCCGCCGCTCAGGACTAAGAAAAGGGAAACGCGACAAACACCGCTTGAATCGTCGCGATTGAGGTTGCGCCGCCGCGGGTCAAACTAATTGGGTATCGCTTCGATGCGGCGTCGCAAGTCGCAGCGTTACGCCACCGACTCGAGCGACACCACGGATGCACACGGTGAACGCGAAAGGGCGTCGGACGGAGGCACAACTGAGAGAGAGAAGAGGGTTTCAGAAAACCCTAATCTGGGCAAGTGGAATGGACGAAACTGATGGTCAACACCAAAGGGTGGTTTTAAACAATAAAACACACGCCCACAATAAAACAAGCATACATGGTGCGGTTTGGTCACACACGATCAGCCTCACCAACGTTTTATAAAAAAAAATTAATTATAAAACCAAATCAATTAGCAATTAATCAAGATCCTGGAGCTCTGATACCACTGTTGGAATTTAGAGGCACGTAAACACGTAATACATGCGCAGCGGAAATAAACAGTTCACCAACAATGAACACGTAATTGCATAATTGAATACGTATAAACATAAAGAGAAACCTTACAGTAAACCGTACGCATATTTCTCTACTATGATATCCACGTAATCCCCAATCACGGACTTGCACGAATTTGCCAGCGTTGAATCCCAAGATGAATTTGCTAGGAAAATTCTAACTCTAGATCTTATGGAGAGAATAATGAATTAACGTTGTTTGTGAATTCCCGAGAGTCCATATATATAAGGAAGACCCAGCTTAAATCTTAAGCTAACCAGATTAGGAAATAAAATCTCTAATCTTATAAAATAAATCTCTTAGATTTATTTCTCATATATAAAATCTCTACGGATTTAATTCCCATGTATATCAAATCTCTACGGATTTGATTCCATATATATTAAATCCTATAATAATATTTCATATATTATTATTGGGAATCCTATTTAATTAAATTCAATTTAATTTAAACATTAATAATAATTAATTTCTAATTAATCTATTATTAATTAATTCTACATAAATTAAATATTAAATCCAATTTAACATTTAATCAACCAACTATAATCCGTAAAAAGGAACTACTTGTTGTGTGACTCATAAGCCCTCATATATCGAAATGATTAGTCAAACTAACGGTTTTTATTTGAACCCTAGACAATAAATCGACATTCTCAATATATGAGGTACGCTATGAAAAACGCAATTATCTCAGAATCAAAACATGGACTATTACGATTTCCTCCTTTCATTCGCGAATACTCGATTAAGTCTTGAACATGATGAAGTATCTATTCAAATAAATTAATCATATTATCTCTAATCACTAATTAATCATGTATGTCACACTAAGTCTAAGTTGACGGCATCGCCGATGACTTAGATCCAATTATGATGAGAAGATGAGTATTCTCTAAATCCACTTTGAGGAATGAATCCTATTCTTGCTCAACTACCACGCATACGACTTCGCGATGAACTCAATCCAAGTCATATCTACCCATAGATGGGTGTAAAAGCGTCGACCATGGTCAAAGTTCATCACCCCACACATGTCGCATGGATTGACCTCAAGTCAAAGGAGTATCACATCACTCCCACTAACCGAGACACCCGAGACACATATAGTGAAATACATCAAACGGTTTCTGGATGGGTATACTAATACCCTCTAAGATATTTGTGCATCCATCATGAGATACCTAGTGTCGATATTTTAGTTTTGATTAATTATGCCAAAACATTATCAACTTGTGTTTTTGAAGCTAATTTACGATAACAAGTTAAGGGGAACGCAAGAACAAATTGGGGAACTCACGAAATCAAACGATGATCGAGATCAAACGAGGTCAAGCAGACGAAGTCGGATCGAGATCGGGGATGAGTCGATGAGTTTTGGAATCAACTCACGAGTCGTGTAAATCGAAGAAAAGAAAAGCTAAGCCACCGATCGGGGATGACCGTGATGACCGTGACGTATAGGAGGTTGGCAGATCGTAAGAGGAAGGGTTTAGATCGACGAGATCGATATGCTAACCCGATATGCTACCCCGATGTTCTAATCATGTAGATAAACCGATATGTCGACTGATAAAGCTATATCGACCGATCATGAAGTCGATCGATTAGGGCGAGAAGAAATCGAGCATCGTAAAACCGTAAATCTACATACCGGATCAAAGCAGGAAGAAATCAAAGAGAGTCATCCCATGTCATATTCACCGAGAATCGTAACGCCATCGATGATCGCTAGTTCGAAAAGCTAGTGACTGAGGGTCGATTGTTCAAGTCGAAGAGTCAACTCACAAATTTCGAAAGTGTCAAGATGCCCGACGACAAGGTCCGGCCAAGAGAAGTCCGTCAATCAAGAATCCTCGAGTCCAAGGAAGCCCGAGTTTGAAGAAGCCGAGGATCGATAATCCTCAAGAATATAACCAAGTAGATTCAAATTGACGTGGGACCAATGAGAGGAAGACACCACCCCCCGAAAGTCGCGAAAAGTTACAGAATAGTATGGATTTGAATGTTACCGTTGGATGGAGTAACATTCAAATCCACACTATAAATACAAGTTCTTCCTTCATTATTCGGTGTGGAAGTGTGGAAATGTGTGAAAAACACCATTGAAGCTACAGAGCCAAATCATCTAAATTTTTCCACCATAGAACACAGAGCAAGAAACACACGCATATATTCAAAAGTGTTCTACCCTAGATCTAAGCACAAATGCTATATCCTAAGCTTAGAGAGATTTTCCCATCCTTAGCATTGATGCTAAACAAATGTAAGGGAAAATCTCAACCTAGTTGGAAACCAAACAAACCTTACCCAAATCACCGATAAGTTTGTAGGTGAGTGTGAACCCCAGAAACATCTAGCAATCCCGAAAGGGAGGGTAGTAATCCCGCGAGGGAGATAAGTCCCGCTTTGAGTGTGAACTCCCAGAAACATATGTTGGGTGTTGACTAACACGCTAAACTAAGTCCAAATGTTTAAGTTGGTGCCCCGATGATAGGAAGAAGAGGGATGTAGGAGTTGGACTCCGAACCACTATAAAATCGTGTGTTCTTTACTGCTTTATGTTCTTACTTTCCATATCTCATAGTAAGTGAGATCATACTACACTCTCGAAGAGTATGATGCAGATCGCACACCAATCTCCATTGCATCATCAATATCCCATTTTTGATGATCCTTGATCGAGGTCATTTGAGAATCATGTTTAAGTCATCTGAGTTCTCACAACCTCAATGACAGCAATGACTCATGGAAACACTTGCATGAATAAATGTAAACAATCAAACATAATATTCAAACAAGTTTGTTGTCATACATTAATATTAAATGAACTATAATATTAAATCAAACTGAATATCATCGAGTATTATGTCCTTACAATAGATTGTCTCTAGGACACTAATACTAACACGAGTTGCATGGTGCACTTGGTGCATACAATACTTTGTCATAAATAAATGTTTGTGAACAAAAATCATAAAGTTCTAAAGTGCGTGAACTAAAGTAAATTATAAAAATTAAGAATCTTTATCAAATTTGAACAAACCTGACGGGTTAATTGTATTTTTAATTTCATAGAAATTATGTCATTTCAATTTTGGTCTATAATTATAAAATTAATATAGTGCATTTATGACGACGGGATCAAAACTGCTTCAAATAATGTTGGGCTCATTTTTATTTTTTTTAATAAGATAATCAATTACAATAGTTTACTAAGATAATCGATTATAATAGTTCTTTTTATCATTGGGCACATGATATATTTTTTTCATCTTGCTATAGACTGAAACCACAACCACCACAAGAGGGAGATCACCTGAAACCGTAACTCAAAATCTCAATCGCATCGCAATCGAAACCGCAATCACCACAAGAGGGGGACCACCACAAGAGGGGAACCACCATAAGAGAGAATAAAATTTCTCTCTCGGTGTCTCCAACCCCAAATATTGAGATCTTAAGTAGTGAAGCCCTAACCACACTTTACTTGAGCTCATCTATTTTGAATTCTCTAGAAAAAGAAAATCCCAAAACTTTTAAGCTCTTTTTTTGTTTTGAAAAAAAAATGATTCTAAGCCTAAAAATGTACTAATTTTTATAGGAACTTATGTTTGTATTTGACGTAAATAAAAATTAACTAACAAATAACAAGGGATTAATAAGTACATGCATTTTCGGAACAACATTTCTAGGGGACCATAAATCTAACATTTCCGACTTTGACCTTACTCAATTTTGTTTATTAATCTAGAGAAACTCTCTTCTTATTAACTGATTAAAATAAAAATATCATGGGGTAGGTCTCCTGTGAAACCCGTTCATTTTAAAATTTGTTATATATTTATAGATCTAACCATTCAGCTTCACAACTAATAACATTTTGTAATATAAGTTCTACCATTTTGTTATTACGAAGCCATTTACTAATACACCGTTATAATATAAGTCATACCCTTCGATATCACAATCAATACTCATTTTATAGTAATAAGTTATACACTTCAATTATCACGACTAATACCCTTTATTAAAATAAGTCATACCTTTTATCCAATTTCATAGATCCCTTATGTGAAACTTATTCACACTATACTCTGTCAAATTAGAATTCATTAATATACCATATATAATGAAAAAGTCAAGGCAAAAAGATAGGTGAACAAGTTTCACGCTAAACCGTTAAGGAGTGTAACTTATATTACTAAAGAGTGTGACTTTTTACTATAAAGGGTATTACTCATAAAAGTGAAGGGTGTGAATTATATTATAACAGAGGGTATCGTAGTGATAATTAAAATGTGTGACTTATATTACTAAAGGGTGTAACTTATATTACTAAAGAGTATGCCTGTAAAAAAAATAAAAAATTTCACGGTAAACAAATTTCACAGCATACCAACTCAAAAGTCAAAACCGAATTGATGGCCAAAGTACATACAATTTAGATTTGTCTTGACGTAAGTCAATATAGCTTAAATTTGTCTCATAATTTATTTAAAATAAGACAAAAATTTATTGCATTAGCCTCATATACGGTATTTCAAGATATAAATTAATTAAAGACAAATGATTAACACTCTTTCCTTTTAAGATATTAAAGTGGCATGCCCAAATTATACTCGCCTCACCGCAAAACCGCCTCTCAAATACGCTCTTAAAAATAATTTTGTTTCACGCAAGAATTTGCATTCCATCGACAATTTATTGATTTGATAATTTTTTGCCGAATTACATAAGTGGATGGTAACCCACTCTAGAAATAAAAAGGAACAAACAGGAGGGTCGATTGCAAGGAATTGGTCCAATCGAACAATTCAATTTCAGATTAAAGATGGCCCTCCTGTACTAGTTGTGTTGTGCCACTCCAGCCATACGTGTTCTGTGCCACTAGATAAAAAATTGGGCCTTTTGCAAATGGAAATTAGTTAACCTTTTGTGATGGCCCATTCCCTCGCTTCTTAACCAAGAACCGTAGCCTTAGTTTCAAAACGGAAAATGTCAATTTACGATACTTAAATACAGAATCTATCAATTTAATGCGACGAAAGAATTTTCTTATCGATTCAGTGGTCCCAAAGATAGAAAAACTATCAATTCAAGACTTAAAAGATAAAAACTATCAATTTGGCGATCACACATTTTAAGGCCACGTTTTTACACTTATATTTCATGTCCTTATTTCGTGTCTTTATTTTTTATTTTTTAGGTTTAGGGTTCATGGTCTAGGGTTTTAGGGTTCATGGTTTTAGGGTTTAGGGTTCAAAGGTTTAGGTTTTAGGGTTTACGCTCAGTGGTTTAGGTTTAGTGACAAACATGGTCTTTTAAAACGCCAAGCAGCCTCGAATTGACAAGCTTTATCTTTCAAACCCTAAATCGATAGTTTTCATCTTCTAGGCCTTGAACCTATAGGAAAAATTTCGTGCCTTAAATTGATAGGTTTACCATCTTTCGCGCCCCAGATTGATAAAACTCGCTTTCAAACCGATAATCACGTCTCATCACCTTTCTTGGTCAAATCATATTACTCCCTCGTTCATCCCAAAAGTATGCTCAAATGGTTGAAATAGGTTTTACGAAAACGTAAAATAAGTCTATTTATGAATAACATAATTAATTATAAGTAAAGTATAATGATGAATTGAGTAATTAAGTGACTGTTGGACGATGAAGATAAAAAAAAATTGTGTCCATAAACGTACTTAATCTAACTTTCCGTAAAACATATTTCAGCCCTCTGAGCATACTTTTGGGGAACGGAGGGAGTATTATTCTGTGAAAGGGTATTTTTGCCTTAAAATTTTGTAAGGTTATAAATTATACTACCTCCTTCACAGATTCGTTGTCACATTTACTTTTTATACGCGATTTTACGAATTTCATGTAATTAATTTAGTACATGGAAGAGGGAATTTTTAATCCTAAAAGTTGGTTCTATGGTGCAATTTTTAAAATATAAAAGACTTTAAATTTATAAAATTTTAAATCCACTACCCTAAATTTATTTGGTTGCATTTGCTATGGATTTATGGAAGGATTTTCAATTCATTATTATTTAGATATAAATTAATTGAACAAATAAAATTTTTATACGTATTATTTTTAGAGTGGAGGGAGAAAAAAATATGTATAAGAAAAAAAAGAAAAGAGGGAAAGCAAGCAGAAAGATTCTTTTTTTTTTTATCTGTAAAATAATTTATTATTAAAAAATAGGTATAGAAAGTACCCGAATGTTATAAGGGTTTTTACATAGAACAACCAATTACCATTTTAGGATTGGCTAACCAATCATTAATCGAGAATCTAGAAGACACCTGATCTTTTACAATCAATCAACTTCACACTCTAACCTTGAGTTCTTCTATCATTTTGCCACCAAAAAATTAAGTACTCCTAAAAATTACATCATTTCTCTCATGGGCGGATCCAGAATTCATTGGTGAGGTGGACTGAAAAGTAAACATTTCTTATATTCATTTCAATTATGTCGTAAACAACTTTAGTAAAATTAGTTAATAAAAGAACATGTATATATATATATATATATATATTTTAAAAATCTCCTCTATATAAAAACATCGACAATCTCCAAGTAAATCATCCACATCTTGTTGTTGGGGAACGCCTCGCCCTGATCTATTCGGCGGTGAATTTAAATAAACAATTTATTACTAAAGCATGAATTAACCTATTAATTCAAATAGCAAATAACCAATAACATACATGTGTACAACATATTCACGTAAAATCCTACACATGCGAATCTAGAATTTACACTAATCTTACCCTTGAAGAGACAACCGCTGAGACGATGGAAGTGATCAACCAAAGTGCCTTCTCAAGTATTCCTTTAGCCCTTGCTCGTTATCCGTGGAAGATACTCACTAACAATTATAGTAAAGGAACAAAGAAAAATATGTTGCACCACATTTGTGGATTTCTAATTTTTCCAAGACCTAAATTGTATTGATGAAAAATTCTCAAGTATTCCTTTAGCCTTTGCTCGTTATCCTAAGAAGATACTACCTAACAATTATAGTAAAGGAACAAAGAAAAATATGTTGCACCACATTTGTGATTTCTAATTTTTCCAAGATCGAATTGTATTGATGAAAAAATTCATCCACTATTTATAACAATGAGGGGGGGGGCAAAATTTTAGGTTTTGTGAGATATGGAAATTTCTTTTGTATCTTCCCTAATATATAATCTTGAATATATCTCATATATTCTATTTTCCATAAATAACTTCCCACAAGAATTTCCCTTTATTTTCTTACTCATTATTTTCTAAAATTAACCCAAAAAGTCAAAGTCAAAGATTCTTTAATTTATGAGATAATCTTGTATTCCAAGAATACTTGTCTTCCATAAAATTTTTCCAAGAAAATCTTATTCTTTCTTAAGGAAAAAAAATACGCAAACAATATTTTTTTTTTTTATTTTAATCACATTTTCATTAATGGGCCATGTTGGGCTACTTGAGAGGTCTTTGGGAGAATAAGATTGACCTCCCAATGGGCTCAATTTCAATATTGAGCCAAAATATTATTCAAATTTCATTAATATTAATTTATTCCACTATAAAATTAATATTGCAATATCCATCTTAATCCATATTACGATAATATGGCTCCCTGCTATTATTTCTCGTGTTTAAGATTATTTTGTCCATTAATTAATTAAGCCAACGAAAAGCTTTTATATTAATTAATATCTTATTCCTCGAGTAAAGACAACTCAATATTATTATCCATACCGTAGACAAATCAAACAAGACTTTCTCTACAATGCACACGTCAGATAAATCTTAGCAATTGTCATGTAATTAAGAATATTGCCCAAAAATACAAAGTATATAATCGCATTCCGATTCTAAACCCAACATAGATCAAAGCAATAAATATTAATTACACACAATCCTATTTAAGTGACAAAGATTAAGAAATCAACAACCACTGAGGTCTAATTCTTCATCTCGTAAAGTCAAGATTTTAAGAATTTATCCTCTCTCAGAGGTCCGCCAAATGCTTCATGTTGGGGAATTAATCGCCTTGATCTATTCTGATGAAATTTAAATACAAATTTAATTCTACAATTATTACTAGCATGAATTAATCCTATATTAATTCAAATAATAATTCCAACAACAATCATGCATATAAACAATGCACGTAAATCCTACGCATGCGGAATATCTAGGAGCTAACATGAACATACCTCCTGACGAGACAACCATTGAGAAGATGAGTAACTATTTCAACAAACAAACTCAAAGAGTCTTCTCAAGTATTCCCATGTCCTTGCTTGATAATCCGGTGGAGGATTCCCACAAACAATTAACAAAAGGAAAAAATAAAATTATGTTGCACCACCTTTGTGGATTTCTGATTTTCCAACTCATGGAACTGTGTTGGGGATAAAACAATCATCCCCTATTTATAAGCATAGAGGTGGTCGAGATTTTTGGCAAAATTGGATAAGGAAGATCTTTTAATACTTGTGCAAGAAGTAATCTTGAATATATCCAATATATTCTCTTTCCCATAAATAAATTTTCCACAAAAATCTTATCCCTTATAAATAGGTCATTTTCGAAAATTTAGGGAATAAAGAATCAAGATTTGATTTTCTTGAATTTATAAGATAATCTTGTATTCAAAGAATACTTATCTGTTTCCATAAAATCTTTTCAAGAAAAATCAAGAAATTTTTTCATTTTCTTTTATCCCTATATTTCGAAAATATTGAAAAAATAAGCAACAATAATTTCTTTTATTTTAATTACTCTTTTTCAGCTTATTGAACTTTATATTGGGCTACTTGAGAGGCCTTTAGGAGAATTAAGATTGAACCTTCTAATGGGCTCTGAATTATCAATATTGAGCCACAATATTATTTAGCCCATTAATATTAATTTACTCCACTATAAAATCAATATCGCACTATCCATCTTAACCCATATTATGTTGGGGTTATACTGGAAAGTATGTTTTTACTTTGTATAACCAAACCTAATTTCCTTTTATTTATCAAATAAATTATTTATCACCGATGCTTTAAATATCATTGAATGTTACATATATTTATCGATAATTGTTCAATAAAAAGACGCGTTACATTGTAGTTAATTTAGTGATACCGCATCATAGAAGATTAAATTAACAAATTCCTTTGTAACTAAAAGTACTACTGCTCACTTACCTAGATGGAAATGAACAAAGCATCGCGAAAGGTTGAAGTGTAAGGCTCAGATTGGTTTGTCTTGACCAAGAGATTACACTAGTGCATGACTGATGCACTGAATAGGACCTACAGGAGGATAAATTCTTCAAAGACTCTAATTAGGAAGAATTAGACTTCAAAGGTTCGTTATTTCTTAATCTTCGCCCCTTAAATAGATCGTGGTTAGTAATTATTGCTTTGACTTATGATGGGTAGAGAATCAACGAGATTCAATACTTTATATCTTGGGCAATATTATCGGGTCACACGCGATTGCTAAGATTTAATACTTAAGAATCGTAAAAAGAAGTACGCCGCTTGATTTGCCCCCTCGAGGTTCATAACATTTATCATACCAAATCTTGCAAGTGGAATTTGTTTTCATGGATAATAATGTTGAACCGCTCGACCAATGACAAAAGATATTAATTAATGGGAAGCTATTTCAGTGGCTTGAATTAATTAATGAGCTAGATAATCTTAAACACTAGAAATAATAACCGGGAGCCATATTAACAATAATATAGGTTAAGATGGATAGTGCAATATTAATTATGTAGTGGGATTAATTAATATTTATGGGCTTGAATAATATTGTGGCTCAATATTAGATATTCAAAGTCCATTAGAAGGTCCAATCTTAATTCTCCTAAAGGCCCCTCAAGTAGCCCAAAGATAATGTCCAATAACTGAAAACTGTGTTTAAAATAAAATAAATTAATGTTGCTTATTTTTCCAAAATTTTCGAAAAAAATAAAGGAAGAAAGAGAAAAGATTTTCTTGGAAAGATTTTATGGAATATGTATTCTTGAAATACAAGATTATCCCATAAATTAAAGAAAAGTCAAAGATCCTATTTCTTCCCTATTTATTGGGAAATTTTCGAAAACCCCTTAATATGAGGAGGTAGGATTTTTATGGAATATTTTAATTATGGAGAAAATAATATATCGATATATTCAAGATTTCTTGAGATCAAGAAAAAGATTTTCCCATCTTATTCCTAGGGTAAAAATCGCCCACCACCTAGTATTATAAATAAGGATGAATTTTTCATCCCCAAGTGCAATTCCATGTGTTGGAAAAATTAGAAATCCACAAAGGTGGTGCAACATAATTTTATTTTTCCTTTTGTTAAATTGTTCGCGAAGTTCCTACCAATCGGATTATTGAACAAGGATAAGGAATACTTGAGAAGACCTTTTGGTGTTTCAGATGAACTAATCCATCTTCTCAATCTGTTGTCACTCCGAGAGGTTAGTTCACGAAACCCGTAGTAATTCTCGCGCCGAGGTTTTATGTGAACCGCTTATATGCATGATTAGTTGTTGAATTATTATTTGAATTAATATAGATTAATTCATGCTAGTAATAATTGTTAGAATTAAATTTGTATTTATTCATCCCGGTCAGACCTGCATAATTAATTCTCGACATTTGTATCGAGCCTCGATTTCGGCTCAATTTTAAATTGTAATTTAATTCATTTTCATTAAATTTGAAATTGATAGTAGAATTGCTAGATCTTTTTGCGTATCCAATTGTCATGGTATTTGATGAATGTTTATATTTACGCATTTATATAAATTGTGTATTGAATTTTAATAAAGATTTATGATTTTGATTAGATCCCAAAACCCCGAGTATGACATGTTCGTAATGATCTTGATAAGTCGAGTCGATTCGATTTTAGAATATTCAGATGTTATCCGCACGTATAGTCAGATATAGTTCAGATAATTATCAAGACTCAAAGAGATACCGAGAACTAAAGACTCACGAGAAGACTCAAAGACATCACCAAGATAAACTACAAAGATTCAAGACTCAAGAAGACTCGTAAGACTCAAGACACAAAGATCAAGACCGAGAAACTAAAGATCAAGAATATCAAGGCACAAAGAATTACTAAAGAATCAAAAGAGGTAATCAATGCTCAAGATGAACCCAATGTTCCGAGGCAATCAATATATCTATTTGAAGGATGCAATATCGGAAGATCGCGATTCCTTAGAAAGTTAGATATCCGCCAAGACATTCAAATGCGCATAAAAGGAACTAAGTCGTAAGTTTGTTAAGGTTATATCAAACTCGAGTTTGTAACCAAAAAGAGCCGCTGAAGGTGTCTACCTTTAACCGAGACAAAAGTCAAAAAGAGAAAGACAACATCAAGACTATACCGACAATCGACAAAGGATGTGTCTCTCAAAAAGATGTCGATGTACAAAAAGTTCCAGATCGCAAAAAGTGAAGACCGGCTACATGGAAGGCTATTGCCTAGAAAGTGTTAGGGAGTTTCAAACCCTAAATATAGCCGCTTTCACACACCACAAGAGGGAACTCACGGTCGCCTCTCCAACGGATAGTTTTCAAGAGTGACCTTGGTGTATGCCTATAAATACCGGTGACCCTCTACATTGTAAGGTTACGGAAATTTATACGCAACTTAAGAGCTCAAGCTTATTCTTGTAAAAGTTAAAAGCACTCAAAAAACTTAGAATTTCCCAAGTGCTTCAATATTGAAGAGAGCTCACTATACTAAGCCTAGCTTGATAAGAATTATCCAAAGCTTAGTCGAGATATCCTAACCCTTTGCATTGTGCTTCATTGTAAAGGATATCTCATCCTAGTTGAAACCAACCAAGAAACCCCAAACCCTTGTGAAGGTAGTCGAGTGTGTTTGTTGGTGAGAAGTGTTGTAAAGAGTTAGTAAACCACGCTGAGTAGTCGAAAAACTCTAGAGGAGAAGTTAGTAAGCTGCGGGGTAGTCCAAAAGCTTGTGTGTGATTGAGTAAGTAAACTACACGAGGTAGTCGTAAAGCTCAAGGTCGGGTTGAGTAAGTAAACCACGCGGAGTAGTCGAAAACTCAGTACGAAGTTGAGTAAGTAAACCAAGAGGTAGTCGTAAAGCTCATAAGTTGATAGTGAATTTCTCCAAGAGCCTGGAGAGAGGGACGAGGAGCTTGAGTCTCCGAACCACTATAATTGTTGTGTTCTTTATCGCTTTCCTTATCTCAGGCTTATCCGTCAGATTGACTTGATTTTGAAAGCATACTTTTCAATCGATATTCAAATTGAATCAATCCACCGGGTTGCATAAGTGAATCACAACCTAATCACTATTTCATAAAGGGAAGGTTTTCGCAAAGCTTAAAACGAGTATAAACTAAGGGCCAAACTATTCCAAGAAATCGAGTAGCTAGAACAGATAGTTACCAAACCGAACGCATTTTCCGAGGGTTCAAGAAGTTAGTTATCCGATCCAAGCAACTCAGATCTCTCGACACTCAGACTCATTGATTATCTCGAGGTTTCGAAAAGCAACCAGATCACCGCCTCAAGAGACTTTGACTCAGAGCGATCTGCGGCTTCTCGTAACCCAATCTTCGTGATTATCTCACCCAAGTCGACCTCAAGAAGAAAAAGTTTTAAAACACCGAACACGCAGTATTCCCCCATACACGCAAGACTCGCTTGCACCGACCAACAAGTGGTATCGAAGCAAAGGTTCAACTTGACCACTGGCCGTGGTTGACCAAAGTTTTATTTTCAAAAATACTTGTGGGTCTATCCGAATCGATCTTATTTGTCAAACCTTTTATTTTTCAAGAGATCGTAAAAATGTCTTCTAAAAACTTCCCATGTTCTCAAAGGAGAACTATGACCTATGGAGACCGAGAATGCAGCTCATCTCAGATTCCAAACATGAGCGTATGTGGAGAGTGGTCTCTCAAGGACCATTCCAAGCCATCAGAAGTGAATCCCAGAGGAATGTAAGATGAGAGAATTGATCCTAGAGCAGAATTTCCTAAGTCCGATGACCAACTCGACTTTCGAGGAGAGAAAAGTTAGTCAATCTAGACTACATTGCAAAAAGACACACTATACAAAGACAATTGATGATGGTGTGATGGGAATGATCTCTCACCGTAATATCGCTAAAAGAGATTTGGGATACACTAATCGTTATGTGCCAAGGCACGATCATATAAAAGAAAACAAACTTTCAAAGGGCAATTGGAAAGTTTGATAGTTTTTGAAATGGATGATGGTGAATCAATAGACAAACCGAAGTCGATTCACTAAAGATCATGAATGATCTAAATGCACTTGGAAAGAAATACCCACAGAGAGAAGTTGCATTGAAAATTTTTAGAGGTCTATCTAAGAAATGGATATTCATGCAAAGGGTGATTGAAAACACCAAGAATATTAACTCAATGCCTTACCAACAAGTCTTCTCGAAAATAAAGCCTATGAATTTGTAATTGATAAGAAATCCAAAAAGGTCCGACAAAGAAAGATGATTCTTCATCGAAAAGAATGTGGCCTTAAAAGCCAAAGATAAAACCAGAAAACTAGAGAGTCCGAGAACCCCATGCCAAAAAATCGATGAGCTTGAGGAAAAGCTAAAGACTCGATGGCAAGAAGGTTTGATAGACTCAATAGTAGATTTGGAAAATACAAAAACTATTACAGAACCACAGTACCGTTTTAAGAAACCCGAGGACGATCAACCGAGAAGAAGAAAGACTGAAGTCAAGGATCTTCATCCAAAAGAAAGGACTCCAAGTCCAAAGAAGAAAATGATCGATGATGATGCCAACAGATGCTATAACCGCCAGAAGAAAGGTCACTTCCAAAGATGATTGTCCGTGATTTGAGTGCTAAGGAGAGAAGAGAAAGGCAAGCTATAAGAGACCGTAAGTTCTCAAGCAAAAGGCCATGATTGCGTAAGAAGAACACTCGGAGAGGATCTAGCTTTCTTCGATGAGATATTCTCGACAATGAAAGTGATGACATCCGCCCGATGGCCATTGAGGAGGTAAACTCTTTCTTTCTCTCGTTGTTGCTCCTACACTAGCACAAGAGTTTTCAAGTTCCAATCGAAAACAAATATTTTGACCTCGATGGATTCTTTTTTCGAGAATCATGAAGGACTATGTCCGCTTTGCAAGGATCGCTAAATCAAACTCAAGAGCGTATTTTCGAATCGAAAGTCAAAAATCTAAAATGGAAAGACTTAGCAATATCGAAGTCACTTCTCAATTAATGGGAGCTACCGATGAACCGGATGTTCTCAAAGTACAACTCTCGAGAAAGAGAAGTTGATAATGTCCCTAATCGGGTAAGCTAGAGAAATCCATCAAGAGATTCAAATTAATCGTAATCGAAGTTCAATGACCTCTCCGAGAAGCATAAAACTCTACAGAATCGGAGGATAATAAGATGTAAGAGTTAACTCTATTGAATAATGCATCTAATGTAATAGATGAAATTCGTGAGTTACCGAGATCCGCGACTATAAAACTGATTGATATATTCCGTGGGGAACCTCACAAGGTCATCTAAATGTCAAGCCAAGTAGCAAGAAGACTATCTTTGTAAAACCAAAGGGGCACCTACACTTCAAACCGAAGAAATGCCCAAGGTTGTAGACAAGGAAAAGGACCTATGGTCTCAAGAAACCGAATGATCAAAGTTAGAAAGCCCAAAACCTCAAAAAAAGAAGGCAAGAAAACCCCGAAAGAAATTACTGGAAAGTTTCAGTGCAAGTACTTCAAAGCCTCAGCTAAGAATGCAAACCCGAAAGGCTCCACATCAACCATCGAGGAATCCTCGATGAGAAACACTCAAGAGAGACATTCTCAACCAAGAGACCAAGTCCTCAAGATGTCGAAGACCCAGATTTCAAGATGCATAACCCGAACCTCACTTGCCTAAGGGTAAAGGTTATCCAAACCCGAAATCATCAAAGATTTAGACCGGCCGCACAAAAAAGCCTAAGCATCCGAATGTAAGGCCCGAACCAAAGAAGAACTCTAAGGCACATGTTCATGCTAAAGCTAGCACATATATACGTAAAACGCTAAGGCACCCAGAGAGTAGTGGATGTATATGTTGATGTTTATGGAAGACAAATTAGCCACTCTAAAGTGATTAGAGTTGTCGACAGATTTGGATTCCGAAAGGTACAAATAACCCTCGTAGGACCCTACACAAAAATGGGTACCTAAGAATTGATCTGCTTTTTCAGAGGAAAACCAGGGCACTAAGTCGATGAAAGATCACATGGCACCTGATGAAAGCGAGATGAAAAAGCTCCCCGATATGGTATCTTGACAAATGATGCTCAAGACATATGACAGATTCAAGAAGATGCTCAAAGACTATGTTGAACAAAGAGGCCCACAGATCACTTTTTGGAGATAACTCCAAGGATTAGATCAAGGATATGGAACTTTGGAAGTCGACTCACCATATCCATGGTGTTTCATATGTATCCGATTGAAGCATAACTTGTCACAATTAGCCAATTTCGCGGATAAGTGGTTTCAATGTTGAGTTCTCCAAGAACTTATGCTTTGTGAAAGATGATACATCACGTAAAAGTATTACCGACCGGGTACAAGAAAAGGGAATGTGTATCTTGGTCGATTGGAGTTCAACTCCTAAAGATACATGTTTAATTGCTAAAAGTTCCACAGATACCAAATTGGTTATGGCATAAAAGAATGAATCACCTAAACTTCAAAACCCTGAACAAGCTTGCAAGATTAGCTCTTGTGAGAGGGTTGCCTAATGAAGTGTTCAGTAAGGAACACATTTGTGATGTGTGCCAGAAAGGAAAACAAGTCAAAGAATCATTTAAAAGCAAAGTAGAAGTTTCTACTGAGAGAATACTTCACCAGATATGGATCTGCTTTGGTCCTATAACACCGGTGGAGCACTAATGGCAGAAATACACATTGGTAGTAGTTGATGACTACTCAAGATATACTTGGGTCATATTCTTACTCAGTAAGAAAGAGACTCAAATAAAGCTGCCAGAATTACTGAAAAGGCTCAGTAATGAGAAAAATCTGAGTGTGGTCAAAATCAGATCTGACAAAGGAACTGAGTTTATAAATCATATCATTTCTGATTATTGTGCAGAAAATGGAATTCTACATGAAACATCAGCTGCAAGGACCCCTCAACAAATGGTGTTGCTGAAAGAAGGAAATGTAACTCAAAAGAAGTTCGCAAGGACAATGATAAATGAAGTCGATATTCCTAAAAGATTTTAATCAAGTCACAACACCGCATGCTACTCTCGTAATAGATCCATGTCGACAAAAAGTCAAGGCAAAACGCCTTTATGAGCTTTGGAAATGAAAGGAAGCCTCTTGTTTTTTCTTTCGTGTTTGGTTGCAAGTGTTTCATACACAATAATGGTAAAGATCATTGAAAACATTTGATAGTAAAGTTCGATGAAGGAATATTCTTAGATATTCTCGGGTCAAGAAAGCTTTCAGAGTTTACAACCGAGGACTTTATTGTGGAGGAAACACCTTATGTTGTTTTTGATGAATCTGCTTGTGTTCGTAAGAAACAGAACATGATGCAAATGAACCGACAAAAGAGGATCACCAGATTAAGCCCTAAATGTAAAAGATAAATCATCCAATCGAATCAAAAGAAGAAGTCACCATTATCTATGATTGAGTGACTCGACTCGATAAAGAAGTTCAGATGGAAATCGCGATGGTGAGACCCAGAAAACCAACACTCCAAAGGTGACCAATCCGAACAGACACCGCCTGCACTCGTGCACGCGATGCCAATGAAGATGTGGTCACAAATTGAGGCAATTTCAATCTATCAACCAAAGGGGAACAAATGTCTCGACAATGTTCTCAATAGAATTTCCCCGAGGAAGATGATTCCCTTTCCCGCTTTTGTTGTTCCCCGAGTTTGCCGATTTAATCGAACCTAACATTTCAAATGTTGAGGATACCATCAAGGGGGAACATCAAGAAGGAAATGGTTAGATAGCCATCCTACAAGCCGATTGTGGGTGATCTAACCAAGGTGTTAAGACTAGAAGGTTCCATGGAGAGAGTGCACTATTCTCGCCGCTTCCTATCGAGAAAGAACCTATCGAGATTGGTGAAGCTCTACAAGATTCTCACCGATTACTACCATGCAAGATGAAATAATCAATTCTCGAGGAATGAAGTATGGGAGCTAGTAGATAGACCGTAAAGGCACAATGTCATTGGAACCAAGTGGGTTTTCAAGAACAAAAGAGATGAAAACAACAACATTGTGAGAAACAAGGCAAGGCTAGTTGCACAAGGTTATTCCCAAGAAGAAGGCTTCGATTATGATGAAACCTTTGCACCTCGCTGAAGACTAGAAGCCATCGATTGTTTCTTGCATATGCTGCCCACATGAAGTTCACACCATCGATGGATGTGAAAAGTGCATTTCGAACGGCGGCTTAAAGAAGAGGGTTTATGTGGAACAACCTCCCCGGTTTCAAAACAAATGACCAAGTTTACAAAGTGCTAAGAAAAGCTTTGTATGGTCTTAAACAAAGACCCGTGAGCATGGTATGATACTTTTTCGCTTTCATCGACTCATGGTTTTGTCAAAGGAACTCGCTGATAGAACTCGCTCGATGATAGATGATGGGAAGATATCTTACTAGTTCGAGATATGTTGATGACATCATTTTTGATTCCAAACCATCACCGTGGTGAAAAGTTTTCAACACCGATGAAAGGCAAGTTTGAGATGTCAATGATGGGAGAGATGAATTTTTTTCAGACTTCAAGTGAAACAATCAAAGGAAGGAATATTCATCAACCGTGCAAAGTACACCGAGATCCGATTGCCAAATATGGTGTACAGACTGCAATGCGCTAGAATTCCCATGAATACTAACTACAAGATGGATCCCGATTTCAAGGCAAATCAAGAAGTCATACCGATTATAGAGGATCATCGATCATTGCTTCTATCTCACGTTAGCAGGGCCGGATATAACATTTGTCGTTGATATGTGCAAGATACCAAGTTAATCCTAAGGCTAGTCACATGGATGCCGCCAAAAAGATAATCAAATATCTTAAGGGCACAAAGAATAGAGGATTATGGTATCCAAATTGATGATAACCTGAGTTAAGTGGTTACTTAGATGTCGACATGGAGGATGCAGAATGACAGAAGTCCACTTCAGAACTTGTCAATTTCTGGAAGCAAGTCGATATCTTGGTTTTCGAAGAAATGCACCTCAAAGAGCAACAAGTACTACCGGGTTTAATATATGGTCATAGAAGTCGCTGCAGGCACGCATTCTTTCGCTCGCATAACAATTGAGGGATTATAAAGTTGTAGCCAATGAAGTACCAATATTTTGTGACAATAATAGTGCCATTGCTATTTCACAAAAACCCAGATTGCACACCGTGATGCAAGCATGTGGATATCGACATCACTTCATCGAGATCATGTCGGAAGAAGGACATAAGGATGGAGAAAATTCATAATCGATAAGAGAGAGCTGATATCTCGACTAAACCTTTCGCGAATCAAGATTTCAAGAACTTTCAAATGAATTAGGATGCTAAACCAGTGTATAGAATAAAATCAAAAAATCAAGGTTTTCGATGATGAAGTTTTCGTAATCCTTCCGGTAAGCTCAGATAAAATGGAAATACCGAATCAATCTCGAAAACTCAAGAAAGATAATCGAACCAATTCAAGACTTCAAGATATAATCGACATTTTATCAAGATCAAGATCAAGAAGACCGATAGAGAGAAATTGGTCCGAAGAAGTAATGACTATGCGATCCATTTATCGCTTCAAGTAAATTCAAGAATCATTCGCAATAAATATAAAAACACCGAGGAATGTTTTTTTTTTTGGGCGGATCGCTTTTAAATTCAAGAAGGTCAATAAATATTTAATGCTCACACATTAATGACCAATGAGGATGTTTTCATGCTTACTTTTTCGAGATCGCTTGTTCAGATAATTCGATTAATCCTGAGATTAATCTCAACCGTTGTTACTCACCTAACCAACACGATTCCCCACAATCTCAAGGCTATATAAACCCCAATCAGCCATTCAAGCCAAAATTTTTATCAAACCCTTCATTTTCAAAATCCTCCAAATTAAAAATCCCTTTGCCCGTAAAAATTCTCCAAACCCTAAAGCTTCCCTTCTTCAATCAAACTCTAAAATGGCTCCAACCCCTGCTCGAGAGATTAGCCAAACCAACAAGTCGCGGGTACGAAGTTCGTTGTCTCACTTGAAAGCACAACCAACTCAAAGCCGTAAGAGGAGGCTCGTGATATGATTCGATCAAGCAAACTCACTTAACTAGTCGCAAAACCCACTGCACTGTGAGTTTGCGAAAAGAGGTAATCAAATTCATCTCAGAATTTGAAGATAGATGAAGAGGGTCAGATGCATTCTAAGTTAATCAGATTACACTTAGAGCAAATATCCAAATACGCCGATTTTGAGAGGGATCTCAGATATTGTTCCAAAAAAATCAATGATGTTTTTGAGCTCGTGATAGAGGAGAGGATCCTACGACGATATATGTCGTGAAGAGAGCAGAGTACTTAGATAGGATTGCCGAGAACTCGTTAAGTTTGAGGCTATTAATCGCATAAAGGCACTAAAGCCACAATATCGCGGTGTTGATGGATATTGTGAGCAAGTGCATCATGAGTCTTGCGGGAGTTTTGAGCGATAAGTACCCGGCTCGATTGATGGCGGCGATAGAGGCTTCACCCACCACAAATTTCAACCGGGTCAAATTCCCGATCCGCACGGGTGAGTGAGCGACTAAAAGTTTTGAGGAAGATTGACGGGCGATCTCAATCAAAGGCAAGATCCACCATGCCACCAAAATTGCTTACATTTTGAGATGTGCGTAGAGGAGGAGGATATCTTCGCCAATTCGACCCCATTTCCTAAATCCAAAATTCTCCTTAAACCCATTGCCGCAAGGAAGGTGTCATCATCGGGGAAGAGAGAAAAGAAGGTAGAATCACCTTCTCGCAACCGCCGAAAAGAGACCCAACAAACTAGGGGGGAAGATGTTGTTGAGACAAAGATGGAGCAGGAGCAAAAATGATGAAACAGTAAGAATCTTGCTCCAAAACGCAAAAGATTGGTGGTTCTCACCGATGAAGATGGAAGTGATTCTCAAGAGATTCAACCCGAGGGCCAAACCGCCGAGTTCACCATTACAAGTGTTGGCTCAGTTATCTCCAGACACAGATCGACCGGCGGAGCGTGTCTTTTTCGAGGTGCTCGAGACATCGCCAAGACAGTATAAAATTTCTCAGAAATTTTCAAAGGAGCTCGTGACCTCGTAGATGCCTACCTCGTGTGCAGCAAAGCTCGCATGTAAGAGCCACCAGAGTCGATCAAGATGTGCAAGCTCAGACCGACGAGCCAACTCGACTAAACCGAGGATATACCACCAGCCTCGTAACCCACACAGATACAAACCGAGGACCTGACCGCACAAACTTCGATGTCATCGAGACTCGTGAGCGTAATAGTCTTGATGAGCTCCCCGAAAGATCTACTTTGATCCCTTAGCGTAAACTTCAAATGAACCGTAGAGCCCGAGATGGAAGAAGGGCGAGGGTCAAGAAGGCGAGCGAGAGGAGCAAGGGGAACGATTCATACTTGACCGACACTCGAGCTCATTTCATACCCCGACCGCAAGATATTTTCTTCAGATTATGACAATCAGATTTATCCTCAATCGACTCTTCCCGAGATGCTTGATATTGCCGCTTTTAGAGGGAAGACCGGTGGAATGAGGAGATGCCTTTTCCGACCGACTTCTCGTGGTTCGTATGACAAAGCTCAGATGAAAAACTCCGATTTTGATGAGCCGGTTCGTAGGAAGTTGGCCGAGAGGAGAGCAACCGGGTTGGTGCCCCAAGCAAAGAGACAAATCTCAAGATGGAGATGGGGACCAACAGGAGATGTTGAGAAGCCAGCCTCGCATTGAAAAGAGAGACTTCGGTCAATGGCCGATCAACTCGATCTAGTCAACATCGAATGTTGATAGTATTTTTCGTATCGAGGCACACCGAGAGACCGAGCTCGAATGAAGCCGAGCTCAAGATGATCGACAACACAGAGGTACAAAAGATTCCCGAGATTGATCTCACTCTCCGATGAGAAAACTTGAGAAGGTTGAGCCAATGATGATCAAGATTGCTCGATGGAAGAAACGCTGGCCAATCAAGCTCAAAAGATGGACGGCCTTAGTACTCTTCGTAGAATCGTGCAAATTCAAAACACTCTAACCACCCAGATGACCTCCATGGAAGGAAAGCTAAATGAGAAGTCGGAGGGAGTCAAGGCCGAAAGTTAAGGATGAATCGAAGGTAAAACACCAGAAAGTTCTCGATTTCCTAGAGGTGAAACCGCGTAAAAAAGAAACGAGGTGCTAATCAAGTCTCATTGTTGAGGAAATGAGCTCAATGCTCATGACCAAGATGACAGAGATGTTCAAAGAAGCACTTTCCGCCAGCTTTGCCCACTTATCTCAAGAATTTTCTTCGTGGGCCAAGAACCATCTAAGGAGGCCGAAGATTTAACAAGATCGAGAAAGCAGAGAAGTTCACAAAGCAAAGAGCAATATCACATGACACAAAGATTTCCAAAGCTTCTTCCAAATTACGTGCAAGAAGGGGGAAAAGGAAGTCAAGATCTCGTAAAGTTCATGGCACGACTTTGGAGAAGAAGGCTCAAAAGATGCCAAATGTATAATCTAGCAAAAAGCCTTTTAAAGAAGCTCTGAGCTAATGAGAAGTTGAAGTTCGCCAGTAGAAAAGCCTATCTACACTGAAGTTTCGAAGCAAGCTATGCTTGATGTTGCAAGAGAGAAACCGAAAAGCTAGAGCAAAGGTTGAACAAGCCAGCCGCCGGGCCGAATCGCCTATGAAGAGGAAAGCCTCATGGCGTTGTTCAACCCGGAAGCAAACGCAAAGGCTTTAAGCCAATCCAGAGAAAACCGATTCTCGATGATGAAGAAACAGAATAAACCAAAGGAATCGAAGTCTCAACCTCGTAAGAAAGTCTTCAACACGAGAAATGCTCAAGACACTCCAAGAAGAACAAGCTAAGAAAGTCAGCCGCTTTGGCCTCGTGAACGCCTGCGGATCGTAAAAGATAGACGAAGAGCGTAAGCCAAGGAGTGATTTCGTGAAGTTTATGAGCAAGAGGAAAGGAACATCAAAAGCACTAAAGTGGCCCCACGCTGATAAATGGATGCCTATCAAACTCAACGATATGTGGAAGAAGTCAAGAGGACCTTCCGTTCAATTATGATGTTCTCGTGGAATGGAGAGGGGAAAGCTCAGATCGTAATGAAGCTTTCATTGAATACCTTCTTATCTTCTATCCAAAGTATCTACAGAGTCGATTAACTTTATGGATGAAGGAGAGGTACGATAGTAGCCCCCGTCCATATTCCTATCCACCTCCAAAACTTGATAATGGCTTGGTGAACGAGAAGGCCATTACTCAAGAGATTGCTCAAAGATGCTTGTCATTGGTTTAACAGAAACAATCCGACATCATCAAGGAAAGAAATGAGTCAAGAAGAGATTTTTTCTAATGTTTGACCCGGAGGTGCCCACCGATGAAGTTGAGAATGAAGCAAACCAAGAGCGAAGATCAAGAGCCAAAATCAAGATCAAGATCAAGACTCGTAAGATTTTGTAATCTTTATATTTTTTGTCTTTTTGATTTTGTTGATAAACTCATTGTAATATGTAATCTGATACCAATCATCAATGAAGATTTATCATTATGCTCAAAAGATAATATCTCATTATCTTATTTACATGTATTTTATTTTGATATGCCCGAAATGAATGTCTCTCGAACTAATTGTATGATTGATAAGGAGAAATTGTTTAAGTATTTGGTAATGAACTAGTTAAAGAGATTCATTATCAAGAAATTGTCAAATGATTAAACCGCTGAGAAAACTCAAAATTGTTGAGAGATTCTCTCGATTTAAGAAATTGTTGGGAGACAACCAATCTTGAAATAGATAAACCAAACCCCGAGTATAGGTTATTTGTTTGTAACAAGATAGGTTTTGCATCATCAAAAAGGGAAATTGTTGGGAGATGAATTTTAATAAAGATTTATGATTTTGATTAGATCCCAAAACCCCCGAAAGATGACATGTTCGTAATGATCTTGATAAGTTGAGTCGATTCATTTTTAGAATATTCAAGATGTTATCCGCAGAATGTATAGTCGCAGACATAGTTCAGATAATTATCAAGACTCAAGAGATACCGAGAGTAAATCAAGACTCAAATGAGAAGACTCAAAGACATCACCAAGATAAACTACAAAGATTCAGAAGACCTCAAGACTCGTAAGACTCAAGACACAAAGACACAAAGATCAAGACCGAGAAACTAAAGATCAAGAATATCAAGGCACAAAGAATTATCAAGAATCAAGAGGTATCAATGCTCAAGATGAACCCAATGTTCCGAGGCAATCAATATATCTATCCGGGATGCAATATCGGTAAGATCGCGATTCCTTAGAAAGTTAGATATCCGCCAAGACATTCAAATGCAGCATAAAAGGAACTAAGTCGGTGTTGTTAAGGTTATATCAAACTCGTAGTTTGTAACCAAAAAAGAGCCGCTGAAGGTGTCTACCTTTAACCGGAGACAAAAGTCAAAAAGAGAAAGACAACATCGCACTATACCGACAATCGACAAAGGATGTGTCTCCTCAAAAAGATGTCGATGTACAAAAGTTCCAGATCGCAAAAAGTGAAGACCGGCTACATGGAAGGCTATTGCCTAGAAAGTGTTAGGAGTTTCAAACCCTAAATATAGCCGCTTCACACACCACAAGAGGGAACTCACGGTTGTTCTTTCTCCAACGGATAGTTTTCAAGAGTGACCTTGGTGTATGCCTATAAATACCGGTGACCTCTACATTGTAAGGTTACGGAAATTTATACGCAAACTTAAGAGCTCAAGCTTATTCTTGTAAAAGTTAAAAGCACTAAAAAAACTTAGAATTTCCCAAGTGCTTCAATATTGAAGAGAGCTCACTATACTAAGCCTAGCTTGATAAGAATTATCCAAAGCTTAGTCGAGATATCCTAACCCTTTGCATTGTGCTTCATTGTAAAGGATATCTCATCCTAGTTGGAAACCAACCAAGAAACCCCAAACCCTCGAGAAGGTAGTCGAGGTGTTTGTTGGTGAGAAGTGTTGTAAAGAGTTAGTAAACCACGCGAGTAGTCGTAAAACTCTAGAGGAGAAGTTAGTAAGCCACAGGGTAGTCCTAAAGCTTGTGTGTGATTGAGTAAGTAAACCACGGAGGTAGTCGTAAAGCCTCAAGGTCGGGTTGAGTAAGTAAACCACGGGAGTAGTCGTAAAACTCGTACGAAGCCGAGTAAGTAAACCACGAGGTAGTCGTAAAGCTCATAAGTTGATAGTGAATTTCTCCTCAAGAGCTCTGGAGAGAGTGGACGAGGAGCTTGAGTCTCCGAACCACTATAATTGTTGTGTTCTTTATTGCTTTCCTTATCCGCGGCTTATCCGTCTGATTGACTTGATTTTGAAAGCATACTTTTCAATCGATATTCACTGAATCAATCCAATCGGGTTGCATAAGTGAATCACAACCCAATCACTATTTCATAAAGGGAAGGTTTTCAAAAAGCTTAAAACGAGTATAAACTAAGGGCCAAACCATTCTCAAGACAACCCGAAAGTAGCTAGAACAGATAGTTACCAAACCGAACGCATTTTCCGAGGGGGTTCAAGAAGTTAGTTATCCGATCCAAGCAACTCAGATCTCTCGACACTCAGACTCATTGGGATTATCCGAGGTTTCAAAGCACCAGATCACCGCCTCAAGAGACTTTTGACTCAGAGCGATCTGCGGCTTCTCGTAACCCAATCTTCGTGATTATCTCGAGTCACGCCAGATGGATGCGCCGAGTAATACCGGCGTGGGCGAGGCCGGGCGGGACGAGCGCGCGCGGATTGGCGAGGGCGCAAGGTGACAAAGACGCGTGGATACGAGGGATTCGCGACGTGAGTCACGAGCTGGCCGCCGAGTGCACGGGCAAGACGAAAGCGCAAGGACGCCGGACGTAGGCGCCGGGGCTTCAGTGGGCCGAGGCAATGCAAAGGATTACGGCGACGAGCGGATCCGCAAGTAATCCACCGAGAGTCACGGGCGATGGGGCGAAACGGCCGCCGGCCGACGCGCAAGCAGCACGCAAGTGCACGCGATACGGTTCCGGGCCGCAAGCTACCCAATGCCGAGGTCGCCCTTTACCTAGATGGAGGACGCTTTAAAGAAAATGTTACATTTGAAAGGGGAGCTTTTCAAACGAACGATGAAGGCTATGAAGACGATTTCTCGAGATCAAGACATGACAAAAATTAACCGCGACAATCGGATATATGTACCCAATGTGTTTAATTTTTTGTTTTTATTTTTTGCATTATTTTGTGCTTATTTAAATTGTGTTTAAATATGCTATGCATGAGAATATGTTTTGAAAAATCTCACCTTCGAAAATTACTAAGTATGTTTAAATATTAATTGACAATTTTATTCTCGATAATAAAATTGAATTAATTTTGACCTCCATGATTTATTTATTTGTGATTCTTTTGGAGAAATTCTCTACCTGACGGCCAAAAGATAGATTTCACATGAATAAATTCAATGGATGATTGTGGGTTATTATTAGTGGCGATTTATGACCTCCCCACGAGGCTCGCTCAAAGCAAAGTAATAATTCTCAGATTTAATGATGGTTATTACTAGGTATAAAATTGATATGCATATATTTCCCAAGTCCTCATTAATTTTTATCGGTCAAGTTTTGCCAACTATTAATCCGATATTAAAGATTTATAACGCTTTTTGTTTGTAACTCGTTTAAACGTGTTTAAATAATGACCCACCCCACGCGGCTTATTTAAACTGCTTTTGAGATGTTGGATGATGCATGTTCATATTTTTTTGAGATTTTAATATGATACATGTGATCGAACTTTTGTGAAATGTTTGTGCTTATACAAATTGTTATTTATTTCAGCTTTAGTATGTCACAACCTTTTTAATCCATCGTTATATACACTCAAAGAACACCAATTAATCGGTGATAACTATGTTGTTTGGAAACAAAATATGAGTTTTGTCCTACCTGCACAACAACATTATTGGGTTCTTGATGTACCCAAGCCCCGTATGCCTACTGAGGGATAAACAGATGCGAAAGATACTTGTATAATATTTGGGAGCAAAGCAATGCCTATGAAACGATAATCTTTGACTTTCACTGTCTCGATGATTTGAAACACATTCATGAAGGTGTTGAAGTTTGTCATGAAATTATACAAAGTCTTGAAGAAATGTTTTTAACAAAAGACTGCATGATCAATCGCTTAAAAATGACGACGGCTAGGCTAAAAAATGGTTGAGGGAACTCCCGTAAGGGAGCATGTTCTCGAGTAAAACACCATTTTGACAAACTTGCTTATCTCTTGATTAAGTATTGCGGACGAGGCTCAAATCGAATTTTTTTTGCTAACTCTTCCAAGGTGCTTCGATAGGTTTTTACAGTAGTTTTGTGATGAGTGATCACATGTTTACTATGGAAACTCTACAAGAAGCCTTGGAGAAAATAGAGAAGCATTTGGGAAAGAAAGACGGGCATTGGTAACTAAAAGTCTTTTTTCTCAAAATCTAGCCAAGGGTAGGCAAGATTCAAGAAAATGAAAGTGGTCGATCCAAAGAAAACTCATTACCAAGAAAAAGTGAGAGAAAGACAACTAGCCGGATGGGTGTCAAGAAGGTACCAAAAGGAAAATGTTTTAATCAAGGTGAAAAGGACATTGAGGTCACCCTGCTCCAAACCCAAAAGGAATGGAAAGAAAGATAATTCTCAAGCACTAGTTGTTGAAACTTGTTTAGCGGGCAGATGCCTCCCATTTATGGGTGGGTGGATACGGATCCACTAATCATGTTTGTTTCACTTTTGCAGGGGTTCTGCCGGACCCGACAACTTAGCGGGAGTGAGATCCTCATCACACCGGGCGATGCTAATGGTATAAGTGGCAAACCAAGCAAAGGAGAAGTGCACCTATCTTTTGAAGACAAAGAGTTTTAATTTTAAGAGATGTTCTTTACGCCCTAGTTTTAGAAAGAATTTAATTTCGGTTTCTAAACTCTACCTTGATGAATATTCGGCTATTTTTGATAAAGTTGTTACCATTTCTTTTTGATAAATTTATCTCACATGGAACGTTGTTGAATAATTCTATACAATTAACTGCGGCACACCACTCACGAAATGCATCCTATAACACATCAATCAAGCTTCCGATAAAAGAAAAACGCTTCATCGACGCGAACGAGATACTTCTATGGCATCTTAGATTGGGACATATTAATCCAAAAAGAATTCAAAGGTTGGTAGAAGATGGTTCATTGGAGTCTCCAAAGCTGAACCAATCCCAACTTGCGTAATCATGCTCGAGGGTAAAATGACCAAGAGGGCATTCGTAGCCTGGGGAATAGAGCCAAAAGAAGTGTTAGAAATCGCTCACACTCCGACGATGTGGTCCAATGTAAATCAAAGCAAAGAGGAGGTTATGAGTATTTCATCACCTTCATTGATGATTACTCAAGGTATCGCTACATTTTCCTTATGAAGCATAAATCGAGACCTTTGACAAATTCAAAGAATTTAAGGCTCAAGCAGAGAATCATAGGAAAAACGTATCAAGTCTCTATGATCCGATCGCGGAGACGAAAGTACCAAATGATGAGTTTTTGAACTACTTGCCGATGAAGCGATTGTATCCCAAATTAATCAGACCCTAACCCCCAACAAAAAACGGGTTGCAGAGTGAAGAAACATAACTCTTTAGAAATGGTTAGATCAATGATGAGTTACGCGATCTACCTTAAGTCGCTCGGGGTCACGCCTTTGGAAACAACGGCTTATATTCTGAACTTGGTGCCATCCAAGTTTGCCCCAAAACTCCCAAAGAATTGTGGACCCAAGCGCAAGCCCCGCTTTGAGATACATGAGAATTTGGGAGTGTCCTACCACGTTGGACAAGGAAGTAGAAAAATCGATCCTCAATCGTAATTAAGGTCATGATAGGGTACCCCGAGGGAACAAAAGGGGTGTATGTTCTATGGTCCTCAAGATCAAAAAGGTGGTAATAAGTACCCACTTTAGATTTTTTGAAGAAGACTATATGAACGAAAAGAAAGCCTGTGTGAGATTACCTTAAATGAGCTTAGAGGGCTAACATCGCTAAACCATAAGGTGATATACCAAACGACACACTTACACAACCGAAACCCTCGACGTAGAAGGGGAGAGTTGTGAGACAACCCGAGAGATTCATGGGGATAGGAGAGTCCCTGACTTAATCCCCGATCAAGATGAATCGCACCATGGACTTATGATGAGGCAATCCAAGACAAGGATGCGATTCTTCGCAAAATGTTAATGGGGTTTAAATGGGTTCTATGAATCATAACAGAGCGTGGAGTTAGTTGAACCACTCCACGGGGTCAAACCCATTGACCGCAAGGGGGTATACAAGAGGAAGAGAGGACCGACGAGAAGGTGGAAACCTTCAAGGCAAGGCTTGTATGAAAGGTTATACTCGTAAAGAAGGATCGACTATGAAAAACCTTTTCACCAGAAGAAATGCTCAAGTCCATCTGAATTCTTTCACGATTGTCAAGATCTCGACTTTGAACTGGGCAAATGGATGTCAAGACGGCTTTTCCTTAACTAAGTCTTGAAGAAGAAATCTATACTAACAACCCCAAGGCTTCATTAAAAAAGGCCAAGAACACCTAGTTTGAAGCTCAAGAAGTCCATTTACTTGACCAAACAAACATCCAGAGCTTGAAACCAATGTTTTGATCAAGTAATAAAGTCTTATGGGTTTGATCAAAATGAATACGAAAGTTGTGTGTACAAAAGCATGCCGAAACCAAGACCGTATTCTTAGTACTATACGAGATCGATATTCGCCTATCGAGACGATGTAAAGGTATTGTCGACGAAGGGCATGGCTTTCAAAAAACAAGCTTTGATATGAAGGACTTAGGGAAAGCCGGGCACGCCCTTGGGATCAAGATCATTCGAGATTGCAAGAAAAGGATGATAGGCTTATCGCAAGTTTCATATATAGACGCCGCCTTTGAAGATTCAAAGATTCAGATTCCAAGAAAGGCTTCGCATCTTTTCGTGCATGGATCCATCTATCCAAGGATATGTGCCCTAAGACACAAAAAAAAAAAAAGAGATAGATGACATGAAAGACATTCCTTATGCTTCGCCGTTTAAGCCTTATGTATGCAATGATGTGCACGAGACCCGATATCCGCTTGTCGTAGGCATGGTGGCGGATATCAAAAGAACCCAGAAAAGAGCATTGTAGACGCGCTTAAGAACATCCTCAAGTATCCGGTAAAAGAACGCCGATAGAATGTTAGTTTATCACGACAGACCAATTTCCATGTTACACGGACTAATTTCCAATCGCATTCTAGATTCCGTAAAAATCTACCTCCGTGAGTGTGTTTTGCATGGGGAGGAGCTATGACATGGAGAAGCCGCTAAGCGTAAATGCATCGCGATTCTACCATGGAAGTCCTAATATGTACCGCTTGCAGGCAAATGAAAAAGTTTGGTTGCTCAAGAACTTCCTAAATGACTTGATGTAGTTCCGACTTGGTTCCAAAGACAATCACTATTTATCGTGATAATGCCGAGAAAAGCTTGCAAAATTCAAGGGAACCAAGAGCCCACAAGGCCAAAAACACATTGAAAGGAAATATCATCTTATACGAGAAATCGTTAAAAAGAAATGAGATATAGAGGGGCAAAGATCGGGCCGAAGACAACCTAGCGCATCCATTCACAAAGCGGTCTCGCAGATCGTAATACATTTGAGAGACATGGAAGGAAACGGGTGTCAAGACCGCTAACTGGGCTTTTAAGTATAAAGTGGAGATATTATTAGATCGCCTAGGTGACATTAGATGTCACGACAGAACTACACGAGATATGTTGTAGTATACTTAAAAGTGTATTTTGAGTATAAGGGAGATTGTTGGGTTATATCGAAAATATGCTTTTACTTTATAGCCAAATCTAATTGCCTTATTTATCAAATAAATTATTTATCACCGATGCTTTAAATATCATCAATGTTACATATATTTATGCGATAATTGTTCAATAAAAATAAGTGTTATATTGTAGTTAATTTAGTGATATCGATCACGTAAGATTAAATTAACAAACCAGTAACTAAAAAGTACGTTGTTCACGCACTCCAGATGGAAATGAACAAACCATCGCGGAAAGGTTGAAGTGTAAGGCCTGATTGGTTTGTCTTGACCAAGAGATTACACTAGATTGCACTTAATAGACCTACACGAGGATAAAATCTTCAACACCGGATTAGGGAATTATTAGACCTCAAAGGTTCGTTATTTCTTAATCTTCGGCCCTTAAATAAGATCGTGGGTTAGTAATTATTGTGGCTCAAAGATTATTATCCATACCTAAACAATTCAACTCGCAAGATTTAGTGTGATAAAAACTTCATAGCCCACCAAGGGGACAAATCACGAAGACATACTTGTACACCATTCTCAGATAAATCTAGCAATCGCCATGTAACTAATAATATTGCCCGTAACACAAAGTATTGAATCACATTGATTCTCTACCCAACATGAATCAAAACAATAATTATTAGTTACACACGATCCTATTTAAGGGACATAGATTGAGAAATAAATCTAACCAATCGAGGTCTAATTCTTCTATATTCAAGATCAATAATTTATCTTCGCTTGTAGGTCCCAGATCAATAATTTATCTTCGGCCAGAGGGTCCTATTCAAATGCATCATAATGCACTAAAAGAAATCTTGGTCAAGACAAGTCAACTCGAAGTCTTACACTTCAACCTTTCAATGGCGGATTGTTCATTTCATCTAGGTTGTGAATTTGTACTTTATTTATAAGAACCGCATCGTGATCTTCGCGATCCCGCATCACCACATTAACTACAATGTAACTCGACTAATATTGAACAGTTTGCAATAAATATATATAACATTCATTAATATTTAAAGCAACAATGATAAAGAATCTATTTTCAGTAAATAAGACATAAATTCAGTTTGGTTATACAAAGTAAAAACATACTTTCCAAAGATAACCCCAACACATCACAATGCACTAGTGAATCTTCGTCAAGACAAGTTAATCTGAGCTTTACACATCAACCCTCTACTAATGGAGTGTTCAATTCCATCTAGGTTGTGAAGATGTACTTATTTACAAGGAATTGTTAATGTGATCTTCTTCCCGCGGATCGCAAGATCACCACATTAACTACAATGCAATATGTACTAATATTGAACGACTTGAAATAAATAAATAACATTCATTCATATTTAAAGGAACAATGATAATAAGATTTATTCTCAGTAAATAAGTGATAAATTAAGTCTCATTATACAAAAGAAAGATACTTTCAATGATAACCCCAACAATCTCCCACTTCGCTTTTAAGTATACTACAAAGATGTCTCATGTCCTACATGAATGAACCTAATAACATTTCTCCCACTTATACTCAAAAGCAGACGACAACGACTTGACACCCATTTCTTCCAAATGTCTCTCGAATGTATTCCAAGACGTAATGAATCGCTAGGTTATCCACCGATGCAATCTTTTGCCACACTTATATTTTTTTTTCTCTTAACGATTGTGATAAGATGTTACTATCTTTCAATGTGTTTGTCGCCATACGGGTTTCGTTCCTTTGAATTTGCAAATCGCCCGACATTATCATAATAGATGCGATAGTGTTAGTAAATTTAACTATGTTCAAGTCCACTAAGAAGTTCTTGAGCCTAACCGCTTCTTCGGCCGCTTCACAAGCCTACATATTCGACTTCATGGTAGAATCTCGCGATGCATTTCGCTTAACGCTTCCATGTCACTTACCGCACCTCCCGCATAACACACATTACCCGAGGTAGATTTTCTCGAATCTATGTTCGACAGCAGTATGAGTCCCGTATCCCTCGAATTAACCGCCCGACCGATAAACCAAACGCTCTATCTCGAAGTTCTTTTTTTATATTTCTGCGAATATTTTTAGCATCAATCCAAAGGTTCTTTGTTAAATTAGTGTCCTGCAGACAATCCTATCATGGCGACATAATACTAAGACGGGATGTTCTATCGTCAGAACGCCGCCTCTTCCAAACGCTAGGGAAATTTGATTACCGGCCGATCGTTGATTCAACGTGATAATTTTAATTTTAAATGACAAGATTTCAGACTAATAAGGCTTTCATGACAAATATCGGCAATCGCATCACCGACGCCTCTACTAATAAATTAAATTAATATTTATAAAATGATAAAATCATCCCTTCAATAAAAAAATAACACATATATATTTATAATATTTCATTTTTATATTATAACACTTTTAAATATAATTAAAATTATTAATTTCTTTTTTTTTTTTGACAGGAATATAATTAAAACTATTGATATTGCTATTCAAACATATTGATCGAGCCCTAATTATTTGGGAGAACCAATTCTGCCTCAAACAAGGAGCACGATTGGCCACCATTGGAGGAGCTTTGGCGATGATTTTGCGCGTGAAGTCTAGCCTGCCCTCGGCCGGATTTCTTGTGCTTGCGGCGGGCCCGAACTCGCGTGTGATTCGACCGGTCCTCGAGGTCGTCTAAGATAGGCATTGAGATGTTGTTCATCGACCAGGGCAGGGATGAGCGCCGCCTATTCGAAGAAGTCGGCGGCGCCATTGAGGGGTATAAGTAGACGGCTTGGTTGTACGAATTTAAATGAAGCTGGCAGCAGGAACGGCTCCGCTTCTCCTTCTTCTTCGCGTTTGGTGCCCTCGAGATAAGTAAATAACTACGCCTTTTGCCTTTTTTCTAATCCCTCTCTGTTTTTCTTTTTTTTTTTGATACAGATTAGGTATGTTTTGCATAGTTTGCTTAAATTGTAGCATGTGGAATACATGCGCTGAATATGTTGAAATGATTTTGTATATTTTTCTTATGGTGTTGATTGTGTATAAACGCTGTGAATCCATTTGAATTCATTGATTGTGTTGGTAAGATTTGGAGATTAGGTATGGAATTAATTCACTGGATCTTCGGTTTAATCTTTTGGGCATTTCTTGCAGGAATGTTGGTATTTTGTTAAAGTTACTATGAATGAAAAGATAACAGTCGTAGCATTACTCTATTAGGTTTTTTTTTTTGAAAGGATTACTCTATTAGGTTTTATTGCATTGTAGATGGTTTAATCTTTGAGAGAAGAAGTAGAAGAAAGACACTTGCATTTGGTAATCGCCTCACGGTGAGATTTTGATAAGTTAAGCATTAGTGTTTTAACACTTTTTTTAGGATGGGTATGATTTGTGCTAAGTTATCCCTTCTCACGCATTTACTTGCTCTCATACGAAGCTTTTTGTCTTTAGTAGTATAAAACCTTGGTAATAGGAGGTTCTTGGTTACGAGATCATTTGGGACATGACACTGGGTATAAGCATTCATACATTTAAATTCAAGCAGCTTCATATTTTAATCACATCCCAGAGTAATTTCACATAAATTTTCATCTCCTTTATTTTTCTGCAGATTTGTGATGTCGCCAGGGTTGTTCGACTTCTGAATGCTACGCTTAGGCATTCCTTAGATAAAATCCACAACCAGTAGCAAAGGGATCAGGTCTGTTCATTTTTACTGATTACATGCTTCTACTATCCAATGTTGCTTATGTGAATTTGTTTGAATGTTTTCTAAAATTACTTGTTATATCTCTATAATGTGTTGTATATCTATAGTGAGGATCAATTTATGGCAGCTTTTTTAGGAGACGATATCAGAATTGTGAAAAACACTTCCAAAGGATCTTAAAGGAGCAAGGAGGAAGAAAAAATATCCCTTGTTTCAAAGTGCAAAACTCAGCTGCCTCCATATTTCTATCTTCATCATCTACTCCCAGTGTTAAATAAGCACTCAGTTGTTGAGCTTGTCGTTCCTGATGGAGGATGCTGGCAGGTATCCTATTAGTTGCAGGGGAATGTATGGCTCCTGGCTTGATTCAGCCCAATCAATACAAATTTAAACTCAAAAAACACAAAATTCATGATCTAGAGGCATTTTTTTTTCAAGGAGACTGTCACAAATCAAGACAAAAGAGACACAACTTCTTCTAGAAAACTCCAAATGACTCTCCGCTTGTTGCATCGAAAAATAGACTTGTAGGATTTGAAAACCATGTATGGCTCGTGGTCTGATCCAGCACCAATAAATACAGTTTTAAATTCAAATTTGACATCTGGTATGGCTTCATTTTTCATGCATCACAAAGCAAATGCCAATTTTCATTGAAGACACTTATAAGTCTCCATTACAACTATAATAACATTCCGAACCATTAATACAAGCAAATCTATATATGATTGTAGTGACAAAATATAAAGTGCAAAAAATGACAGTAAAATTATCACACAATCATTGTTCCATGTTCAGCACATAGAAATACTATCAAAACACTACAACCAAAAATCTAAGGAGAATGGCAGGTCATTATTTTCATACAACAGCACGTTCTCAGCTGCAGTCTTGCCAGCACGTTTACCTAATCATGACCCTGCAAGAAAATAATCAACTCCTATTGACGTTTTCGTAGCCTATATTCAAATATCATGACAGAAACAACTCTTGTACATAAATAAAAGAGACAACAGGGAAGGCTACAATAACTAGAAGAAGATAATGAAGTGGTGATGAGATGGAAGAGACTACTTGATATACCCAACAATCAAGGTTTTTAACAAAATTAGTGATCCACTTAAGTTCAGTAAGTCATATATATATACCTTCACCAATTACCCATGTTTTAAAAGCGAAGTAGCATCGGTTCGGGACAGCCTTAACATGGCCTTTGCCTCAATTTGATCCTAATCAAGCTATTAAAATGGCCGAAATTTTCAGATGACAAATATAATTAAATATTATACCATTTAAATGTATAAATTATATATTTCCATGCATTTTTTTTCCTTTAATTTTTGAAATTAGAATAAAAGTAGGCACGTCTAATAATTTTTTTTTTTTCAAGAATAAGAAATGGTATTTATATTATTATAATTAATTATTTGTTAAGAAAATAAAAGCAATTAACTAAAATTTAAAATCTAAGCTTTAAACGGTCCCACAATTCTAGGTGGACATGGTCCATTAATTAAATAAATTTTAATATTTGTAGGTATTGAAAAATTAAATGATTTTAAACTCACATTCAATATTTCAATTAAAACAGAAATAGTAATTACTGAACTTCGTCTTTCGTCCCACTTCACCCATCAAAACACTGCAACTCAAATTGAAACTGCATGGCTGCCATCGTCGAGTCAAATGAAAACTGATATGTAACCCACAGATCGGCAGTTCGGCGGGTTCGCACCTGTTCCCGGTTCGATCCGCTTTTGGCGCTTTTTGACCGGTCTATAGCGCTTTTGAATATGGCCGGTTCATAGGCGCTTTGTATTTATTATATAGTACAAATGTTTGCTCATAACATATAAATGCAACTAGTGCCAAATGTGATTTCATCATCTTATTGAATAACGCATTCATATGCTCCTAGATTATCGTCAATTGCCTAATCAATGCACTAGCATATTAGCAATGCCAATTCACCCAAAGATTACATTCGAATGCAACAAACACCCAGACTCATTTGCTAAAATCAAAATTTTCAAGAAAAACTCATCTCAATTCGATCAACTATCAGTATAAGCTAACCCCAACCCAAATGCCAGAGGAAAAGGTTTTATCAAGATAGGCATTCAGATGTTAGAAAATTAGGCTTCATTTGATTTGGGAAAAAAAATTAAGAAAAACGATTCATTTTTTTTTAAATTAATTTAATATAAATAGGATTTAAATTTTTTAAATTTTTATAATGTATAAATAATATATAATAAATGTTGGTGCCTGGGTAACTTTGGGCTCTCCAGAAGCCCCCACGTATTCAAAGTTCAACCCTTACGGTATTTTCCAATTAATCTTTGAAAAATCTCTAATTTCCCAATTTCCTGTATATAAGTATCGGAAATCGAGGATCAATCGACTGATTTATAGTTTAATTATCATATCTCAAGTGATTCGTGTTTCCTCGGAAGTATTCAATAGCGATGGAGAAAACGTACAAGAACGATGAGCCGGCGATCGGGATTCCATACGCCGCGTATCAGGCGCCGGTGCTGCAGCAATTACGTTGCGCAAAACCCCTATCAAGGCTGGCGACATCCCACCGAACGCTGTTTTTGGTGACCCCAAAGGAATTCTATTCAACAGACAATTTACCGATAACCCCTGCGCCGTTCAATTAGGCTCACTGCGGTGGCTCCGGCGTCACCACCGTCAAGTATGATTCTACCTTTTCTGTAGTAATTTGTAATTTTTTTAAAAATTAAATCTACTATTTTTAGGGTTTGAATTTTTTGCTGTGAAAGATGTGTGTAGATCTAATTTGGCTTAACTGTTTTCTGTTCGTGAATTAAAGTATTTGCCATGTGATTGTTCATATTCCTGCGCTGTAACAGAGATTAAACTGAATTCAAGATCAATTATAATTCAAATGTGTTGTATCAGGTCGACACAATTAATTTTTGGATTAAAATTGTCTCTAAGGATCATTGAGTTAGCTGCTTTATTATGCTAGTACCATGCTCACAATGGACTCTTCCTAAGAAGAATCTTACACTTTGGCATTATGATACGGGCTTTGGTTTCTTGCAATTCAATTGCTTATCATTTATATCTCGTGGTATTGAATTTATGAACAACTTCATTGAGACTGGCTTTATTGAAGTTCAACTATTGTTAAGTAAAAACAGTGTAGTACCTTTCCATTTGTTTATCATTTGCTTAATTTCCACCTTTTCCAAGATTGCCTTTTTTGGTTAGTACTGTTGTGGTGTTCTTTGATGACTTTTTTTTGTTTTAGTACTGATATTGTTACTTTACTCTGCTATATTTGTTGTTTGCTTGAAATTTAGGTCAAAACCAAGTTTAGCTGCTTTTGTTGGTTGTGTATGATGCCGATGATGCTTGTCTCTGTTTTCTTCAGCCCTTCGATGGACTGTTTATGGCACAAATATCATTATTGCTCAAGTTGCCATCAGAAGGTTAAAATTTATGCCACTTTTTAAATTGACAAATGCCAATTTTTTAAGAAAGGACTAAGAAGTTTTAATTTTTTTTATTTGTTAGGTTGCTGACTTTTGAGAAGTCCGATATTTGTTCTTGTGATGGATCCTCCACACTGGGTACAGGAGAGTTTT